>WYEA01009185.1:63672-87597 GCA_033558465.1 Alcedo atthis | reverse complement strand
TTTGACAGCTAAGAATATATTTTCAAAAGGTACAGGACTCGAAAATACTAATAAAGCTGAATGAAGGTATTTTCTCAGAGAGATATATATATAAAAGGTTGCAATATAGTTTTTGGGTTATTTGCAGCACTCTCTAAATGCTCTATGCTATATCTTGAACAGCCTAATGGTACCAAATTAGGTTTTATTTTTAGATTTGAACTTGAAATTGAAAAGATATTTTTCATTTACTATATCCCTTCTATGTATATTTTTTCTAAATGCAAATATACATGCATGGTATTTGACACAAAAGGACATGCTTCCAAAATACAAGGAGTTGAAGTAAAAAGGTTGAAATTACAGCAGAATTATTTCAAATTAAATGATATCTGGAGGGCAATATGATAAAATAAATTTCTGTACATGAGAGAGGACTGAAGTTCCAGAAAATTTGCTTAACTCTCCTAATGCGTGTATTTTTTTCTCTTCAGGCTTTATAAACCTTCCACATTTAGCAAGAGGAAAAAGTGCTGCCGTTGCTGTAAAAATTATTCTACAATATTTCAAACCAGACCATAAGGAGGGAACACTACAGATCACATGAATTAATCTTCAAGCTCTTAGGCTAGTTTTGAAAACTTTATCAACCTGTGATTTGAAAATAATTAGTTGAATTTCCAAGCTTTGGGTCAATAGTCTAAATTGCTATGCCTTTGAGATACTCATACTTTATTTGACACTACTATATAAGGATCAGAAATGGGAAGAGACTATGGCTGTACTGTATTTTTCTAGAATGGTTTACTAATAATTTTATTTAGAATGACTGCTGTCCTCAGGAAATGTATTTTAAGAAATAAAAGGTATTTTCTTTCACCTTTTATTTCTATGTCACTTTACATAGTACTAGTTATAAAACTATTAAATGCAAGATTAATCTTGCTAGTCCCACATGATCTAAAGCATTTGGTCTAATAAAAATCTGTAACTTTATTCTGGATTAATTTACTGCTTATGAAATATGAAATATGCTGGATTGACAGAATCTGGAAGCGAGTTTGGATATTTATCAGCAGAAGACTTTATGTAACAGTAACATGTCAATAGTCATATTATGCTCTACAAGCCACGTAGTAGAGATTAAATTCTGTCTTTAACTTCCACTCATAAGGTACAAAAGATCTAAACCTTTGCAACTGCTTTGCAGTCCACTATTGAGAATACCACTAGGGCACTGAATAGAAACAGCTGTGACAGTGTATTTTACAGCATGGGTCAGTAACAAACAGGATTTCATATCATGAGAGAGTAGAAATCAGATAGTAACTTTTAATTACAATTTACAATGCAACTGAAGAAGTTTTAATATGTGCATTTTCCTATCCTTTCTTAAAACTATTTTCATATGTTAGGAACTTAATTAAAAAAACAAACAAACCAATCAACTAACATAGGTACTAAAAGATTTTCTGATCCTGTATTAACAGTCTTTACAGACATATATAACAGTTCCTTGTATTTCTGCCATCCATCTCTTCCTTATTACCTTATTGTCCAGCATATTGTCATCTTTGGCAGACAGAGCCAGAACAACAGCAAGAAAAGTTATTCAAGAAGATAGCTGTGTTTTAGCCTAGTGAAAGACCTCTAGCAGGTAGCATAAATAAACTTTGCTTCCTACATGACAGCACAGTTGATGATAAAATAAAAAGAGGACCATGAGAAAAAAACTCAGTGCAAAGAAGCCTCACAAATGCATAATCACCCAACACAACAATACAAGAAAGGTCAAACTGACTCACTATTATTGGAAGATAATAGTACACATTTATAAGTGGTGGAAAAAGACAGTTGATCCAATAAATACTAAATGCTGCCTCCTCTTGGGTCCTCAGGGAAACTGTCACTTCATCACAATGACTACAGCACTTTTCAGAACTGAACAAAGTCAATATAAATGCCTTCTGAACTAAAAATAGGGTGAGCGCTGAGATCTCAAAAAGGAATAAGACTAACATAAACTATAAAAACTTAACTCATTTTATGATTCCATGAAACAAAATCTTAACAATAAACAGTGCAGTCCAGAACCAGTGAAATAAAAATAAATCCTACATACAATAAACAGTGAAGAAAATCCATGGTTTTTACTTGACCAGTGATGCCAATAATTATGATTTTACAAGAGCTCTATATTTTTTTTTCTTTTTAATAAATATTTTAAAAATAACAAGAATCTGAGCTTCTATTTTCAAAGCTAAATTTATATATTTTGTAGCCTTTGGTAGAACTTTGAAATATGGAAAACATAAATCCTAGAAGTACTAAAAAGAAGTCCAACACAAAAAGTAGAGGGTATTACTTAAAATGTTCACAGATTTAGATCAAATTCAGGTTAACTAGTTTAAAAATTTTGTGATTTTTGGACATTATATTTCTTTGGCAATAGGGAAGAGCAGCTTTCTCAAAACTGGCAGAAATAGAAGAGACAAAAAATTCATGGAAGAATTCAGATGTTACAAGAGTGACAGAAAGCAGACCTTTAGTACTATAATTGCCTGAATATAATTTTTTCCACAAGCAACGAAGGGCAGTTCTACATCAACACAACTCTTCCTTCAGGAGGAGAATACTTGTGACAATAGTGTTCAGAATTATCATTTATGACCCAGATGATGGGACAGACCACACCCTCAGTGATTTTACATATGATAGAAAACTGGTAGGAGTGGCTAATGCACCACACTGGTCTACTACTACTCAAGAGAACCTCAACAGGCTAAAGAAATGGGTCAAAATTTTCACAAAGACCAACAAAGGGAAATGTCAAGTCTTGACTATGGAGAGGAATAAATCTGGTTCCAGTGTGCATCCCATATAGAAAACAGTTTGGCACGGTCCAGGGTGTCCTGGTAGACAAAGTTAGACACCAGCCAACAGTGTGTCCTTGCAGCAAAGAAGGCTAATGGTATGCTGTGTTGATAGCAGGTAAAGAAAGGTAATCTTTCTTCTCTACTGCACTGGAAAGATGTGTTGGGTCCAGTGCTGGGCAAGCGTGAGAGACATGAGGACACACTGGAGTGAGTAAAGAAAAGGGGTTTAGGAACTGGAGAATCTGGCATAACAGGCTGAGAGAGCTGGGATTGTTTGGTCTGGAGAAGGCTAAGAGGGATAATAAATACCTGATGAGGCAGAGTAAAGATGACAGAGCCAGACTTGTCAGTGGTGCCTAGAGACAAGAGGCAATGGGCATAAACTAAAACACAGGAAATTCCATTTAAACATATGAAAAAATCTTCACTATGAAGGTGATCACATAGAGGAACAGGTTGCCTAGAGAAGTTGAGTCTCCATCCTTGGAGGTACTCAAAATCCAATTGGACAAGGTCCTAACTAACCTGCTTTTGAAGACCCTGCTTTGATCAGTACTTGGATCAGATGACCTCCAGAGATGCCTTCCATCCTTAACCAGTGTGTGTCTGTCATTCTGTGTTATGAACAGGTTATACAACTTAATCTTCTTTTCCAGAGGACTAACTATCTCTAGATTTCAATCTCTTCTTCCATGCTTCCCTCTCATTAAGCTTGCCAGTATGACAGATGATTGATATTGCTGATAACTAATTTCTACCTAATGTACAAACAAAAGTGTAAGTCCAGATAATCAATTCTGATAAACAGTGGCAGCTCCACATCCATTACAATATTCTTTACATTATAAAAATGAATTCTGATGAGTTATTAACTAAAGGTACATTAATTTTTTTCAACCCTCTTCATACTTTGTTTCAGTGTAGCACAAGCTTATCATGAGCTATTTTCCCTCTAATGAGTCAAAAGATAAACAATGGTTTTGGAAAATGTTAAAAAAAAACTTTGAACACCTAAGCAATTAAAAATTGTTTTAAATAGTTCAGAGATATACATAAAATATATATATACACACACGCATAAACATATATGTGCAAAATATATCATAGTTATGGCAAACTCCTAGAAATTAAATTGGGAATTTGAGCAGTGCCACAGGTGGAAGAGTTGAAAGAGATTTTAAATGTAACATCACATTCTGTGGATTTTTTTCATCTGAATACAGTATGATTAAGCACTTCATTCAAGATTTAAGACAAGGTTGGTTTCTGTCCATCTGACTGATATTGGCAGTCACTAGTCTTGAGAACAGGACTGTTATTCCTAGAGGAACAGAATGCAATTTGATCTGCCTGGAGACTTCATACTGACTTGGACAAGGGCAAGGTAGGTTGCTCATGTGAGTGGGTCCAAGTGTCAGATCAATGTGAATAATCTTGTGCATGCAGCTGTTAAAATAAAATCAGCTTGCCCAACATTTGGAAACAGATGTTGCAAGTGAACAAGTGGGGTTTGGATGTCTATCTTCTGCAACAAGCTCTAAAAATTGAGAAAAGGAAAACCTAGTTCTGTGTATGAGGCAAACATAAAGACAAGTTGTAAGAAATCCATGTTAGTCAGGACATGATGATTCCAACTAGTATGAGGCTGTTCTTAAGTTTACCTGATTGAAGAACTGCTCACAGCTTGTCAGAACTTCAGAGCTCTGTAACAGAATTGAAATGAATATGTAGCAGCTTTCATTATACAGAAGCAAAAAATAATTGACATTGACTACCTGCTGAGAGAACATCAGTACTAATGTAATGAACTTCAATTTGCAGAAGACAAAAAATGCTTTGTCACAGTGATGAAAAGATACTACTAAACACTTGTCTTCCAAAGTGTCATGAAGGGCTGGAGTCCTTGAAAAGAGCATAGAAAGAAAATCATGCTCCATGATAGTTTTAAAGAACTATCCACTCTGGCTGCTAGAGTCTGTGTGCCTCTTGATATACCTAAATATGCTATTATGACTATCACTAAATGCATAGTCTACATAAGTTCTGCATATACACACAAGTGTGTATACATATCTAGACATATGCACATATATGTGTGTGTTTATGAACACACTTGTCTGTATATTTGCATACAAACTTATGTAGTTGCAGTATATGTTCATCTAGGAAGGCAAGCTGGAAAGCACAATGAATGGTCATGAAGAATTATCAAACAGACCTCATAGCTCCTAGAAATTTATTGAAAAAGTACTACTAAAACATACATGAAAATATAAGAATCCTCAAAATAGATGATAAAGTTATGTGAAGCTTAGCAGAGCCACCGAGAGCATGAGGAGTTCCAGTAATGAACATAAGAAGAAAGAAATAATACAAATGTTTGAAAATTTGACATGTCCTGATGAAGGAAGGATCAGGAGAAAGAGTGCATTCTGTATAGCTCCCCAGAACCACCACACAAATGGAAAGCCAACAAATCTACAAATCAGATATTCAGAAATGAGTACAGAGCATAAACTGACATTAAACTGTTTAGAGGTCAGTCATTCCTTAAACCAATAACAGAAGAGAGGAAATATTTCAATTATTTGTCTAAACATGTCTACAGAATAAATTCTTTAAAACTGTGGATTATGTTGATAAATAAACCTATGTAACAGAAGCACAGTGTTTTAATCAAATGAGGATTTGACACACTAATGCTGAAAATGTCTCACGTGGGATGAATCTGGAGACTTATACTTCCTAGAAAGTCAGAGAATTTAGAAAACAATGAAACACAGTCTGTGTTCTTTAGAGTGTATTGTCAAGAAAAAGCATCCCTGCAGTTCTGACTGTGGGCTCTAATGCAAAACCTGGTAAGAGCCACTGGCATTTTGGGAAGCACTTCTGGAAAAGACTAGGACTAAAGCAGCATGACAAAATCTTATTTTCTTATATACCAATATTATATTCCTTCATGTGACATGTGTTTCTTAATCAAGCTGTGCTGCTTATTCTGCTGTGTGTGGTTAAAAACATCACAACAGAGACCCCTTCTTTACAGAAGTCTCATACAGACAGACATGTTTTGTCCTTGCACATATGCAACTGAGAACAGAATTTGCATGTATTTCTCTGCTGACAGGGGAATTTATACAATATTTGGTATTCTGTGTACACTGTGTTGGTTAACAAGACATTGAGTCTGTCTTTGTTAGCCTACATTTTGCTGCAAAACTGTGAACATTTATTCAAGTTGGATATGCTTTTTTTTCTCTGCACTCTATGTGGAAAAACAAAGTCCATTGCTTTGTGCCTTTGGTGGAAGTACAAGAAACTTTGAAAGCAAAAGAACACAGAGATAAGGCCAGGGAAGGCATGTTATATAAGAATGCACTCTTAAAAATAATAATTAATATGTGATCAGAAATGAAGAGTCACCCCTGAACTTAAAGGATTTTCTAACAAAACAAAACAAATCAAATCACAGAATTATATGAAAACTAGTATTGTAAATGACACTATACAGAAGATAAGAAAGATAACCTTATTTATTGAAGACTAATATCATCCCCCACAGGGATATGTTAACTCTATAGAAACAATTATCTGAAAATGGCATTTATTTCAACTTCCTTATTATGTAATATTTAGATAATATGCAGTACTAAAAATCTCTGATGAGATAGGTGAAAATATATGAAAAAAGATTATCATTTCCATTAATTCACTTTAAACTTTAAAAAGGGGTCAATAGTCTCAGAAGTTCAACGCAGAATTGGACTTGTACATGATGCCCTGAACTTTATTATAAGGATACAAAATTTAATTATGTGGAAATGAAACCACAAGAGATATGAAGATACTTCACAGAACTCTGGAACACATGTTTTGAAATATATATATTAGAAAATAAACAGTCAAATAGTCAAGGGCAATAGGAAAAAAAATTTTGTTCAGGTACATGTTACCTGAATCTTCCAGTTCAGACATAAGGAAGGTATACAGGTTTGCAAGTTACATAATGATTATATATGCATTTCTAGATTAAGAGAAAATAGGCTCCTAGCCTTAATCCACTAAAAAAAAAAAGTCTATATTCCTTAAAAATATCATCCTAAGTGTCTAATGTTGCCATTTAAAGCTGGGACTGTATCTTGCATGAAAATTCCTCCTATTCATTGGTGACACTGGAAATTTTAAAGTAATGGTACCCACATCAACCCCCTTTTACTCCACTAAAATTTCACCCAGCAATTGCTTGAAAAGGCCAAAATTGGCCCTCCTGAAATCCAGGGTTGTAGTCCTGCTCGATAACCTGTTCCTGCCAGGCAACATCTTGAACTCCAGCATCTCATGATCACTAAGGCCAAGGCTGCCCTCAACCTTCACTGCTTCAACCAGATTCTCCTTGTTGGTGAGGATAAGATCCAGCATTGCTTTCCTCCTGGTTGGCTCCTCCACCATTTGCATCAAGATGTTATCATCAATACACTGGAGGAGCCTCCTGGACTGTGGCAGGAACAGCCCTTCCAGCAAGTATCTGAGAGTAAAAATTCTCCATGAGAACCAGGGTCTGTGATTGTGAGGCTGTTGTTAGCTACCTATAGAAGGCCTTGTGAAGTTCCTGATCAGGTGGCCTGTAATGGACACCCACAGCTGTATCACCCATGCCAGCCTGTCCCTTAATTTGCTCCCACAAGCTCTCAGCTCTCCCCTCATCTACCCTTGGACAGAACTGAAGACATTCCAGCTGCTCCCTCACATAAATAGGAAATTCACCACCTCGCCTTGATGACCTGGCTTTCCTGAAACAGACATAGCCATCCATGACCACATTCTAGTCATCTGAGCTGTTCTACCATGTCTCTGTAATTGCCACCAGGTCATAACCCCATGACCACACATGGATTTCTAACTCCTCCTGTTTATTCCCCATGCTGCATGCATTGGTGTATTGGTATATAAACACTTCAGGGATGGAGCTGAGTATAAAGTTTTCAGCCTTGAAGGAGGGTAAACCCTGTGATTATCTAAAATGCCAGTAAGCCCAGTTATCTCCCCTTCCCCATTCATATCTAGTTTAAAGCCCTGTACATGAGCCCTGATAACTCCTGCCCCAAAATCCCTTTCCCTCCCCTGAGACAAGTGCATCCCTCCTGCAACAAGTAGACCAGGTGTCTTGTATAGCAGCCTATGATCAAGAAACCTAAAGCCTTTCCAGTAGCACCAGCCCCAGAGCCAGGAGTCAGTCTGTTGCCTTTTCCTGTTGATTTCCTCATTCACAGTTGCCACTGAAGGGATAGAGGAGAACACAAAATGTGTTCCTGATCCCTTAAGCAGCTGTCCCAACATTCTAAAATATTTTTAAATTGATGTTAGACTCCTTCTACCCACTTCATCACTACCCAGCTGACATACTAAAATGGGGTAATAATCAGAGGGCTTTGCTGGGGCAGGAAGTTTGTCCAACACGTCCCTAACCCATGCCCCAGGGATGCAAAATCCTGGTTTTTTTTTTTTAATGTAAACACTGAAGATGAGCTACTACTAGTAATTAGTAACTCCCAGTTGTTAACCTTGCTAATTAGACAAAAATAATGTAATTATAATTACTAGTTATATGAAAATATTAGCTAAAGTGCAAAGAGTAAGAAAGACAAAGATTGTAAACTAAAACCAAAATGTTTTAAAATTATAAAGTTAAAGAGAATAAAATTATTTCTGATCTTCATACCCCCAAGAGATACTAATACTTTAAAAGAAGCAAAGAGCAGCAAGGATTATCATAGATATACAAATGCTTCTGTAAAAGAACTGACCTTTAAACCTTGGGCATGTAACATAAGCCTGTAAAATCAGGGATTGCAAGAAGAACATGAATAAGGAAGGAGTGTTTATTGTTCATCTTAAAACAAAAATGGACTTAAAGGACTGAAATATTCAGACTGGAAGTTCAAAACAGGAGATATGCTATCACTTCCATCATAGTTGAATTCTGAGGATGCAAGAAAATGATTGCCTCAGTTTGCATAGGCTCAAAACATTTCTCCCAATCATGGAAGAAAAAAAAAAGGCAATAACAGCTGGCTAATGGAGAATATAAGTACAAATGAAAAACAAAAATATGGTTGCTCCTTGCCATGAATTGGGGTCAAAATAAAGCTATATATTTTTTCACAATGTGGTATGACTACTCATACAATATTATAGTACATTTAAGCTATTACAGTGCCATTTCCTAATCTCAGTTTCCAGGATGGTTTCCTGTATCTCGTCTACTAATCTCTACTAATGTATCATCATCCTTGCTTTATTTCCTTTATTTTCTTAACTTATTGTATTCAATTTAATCTCTAGAGCCGTCTCATTTTCAAATATACATTTACTAATATATGTGGTTTAAACATATATGTGAATACATATATCACATGTACATACATTTTTTATATATCCACACATTGTAGAAACACTACAGTGTGATACAAATTTATAAATTATCACTATTCTTAGTAATCTTCTGCTTGGTTTGAGGGACATTTCCCAATCATTAGAAATTACTAGGCAATTTACTAACAGGTGGTATTGTTACAGAACTCAGTTCTGAACTGTAATGAAGAATTTACATCCTTCCTATGTGAACTACTGAAATTTCAAGTGTGAGAAAATAATGGAGAAAAATAAGATCTTCAGACCTAAGATGACTTTGGATTCAGTTGCAAATCCTGACACTGATTTGAAGCAATGCATTTTACCTTCTGGGAAAATATTACTGTTCCAAAATATCAACCATGATTGTCAAGGACATTCTTCCAGCTTCCTGTAAGAGAATTTTCCTAAATTCTGACAAGACATGCAACAGAGCTGCTTTATGATTTCCTGTTTTATGCTACAATCAGTTCCACAACCAATATAGGTTGATATATTAAAAAAATACATGTGTTTTTCTGGCCCAAAAATATTTTTTATATTCTGTAGGTAGAATGAAAGACAATATATTTACTGTAGACATATGACATCAGATTGATGCAGCATAAGAAATGACCATTGTTTATTTGCCAGTTTGCTGTAACATTCCAATTCTTTTTATTAGCTTCAATGTAGTACTGAGCTACACTCAAGCTGCATGACATAAACAGGTCTGCAAGAACTCTCTTCAAATCGATAAGGATTTTTCTTTAAGATACATCAGTCATAGGATGGTGCACAGTCACATGGACAAGGATATCCTAGAGAAGAAGTTACAGTCAAGCAGATTGTGTTATGAGCTTTTTTTATGTTGGTGAAGCTGGGCCGAGTAAAGCAGCACAGTAGAGTAATGGTACACAGCCAATTAATATTTACCATATCTCAAGATCTATTTTTCCATTGTGTGTGTAAATCTTCTTTTGCTAGTTCAGTGGGGTTACATTTTAATGCAATACAGAAAAGAAAGGTAAGCATGTCAGTAGTGGTCAATTTGAAAATGGCAAAACTTAGCTTCCCCAAGAGATTATTTTTTTTTTACTTTTTGTCTGGTTGAAAGCCTGACTTTCCACTTATTGGTAAACAGTTTATATATGATGCTGGTAATAAAGCAGTAATTTTACTGTGAAGTAATTTACACCAACAGTAATTCCAGTAACATAGCACTGCTGTCTCACAAAATAACTCTCAAAAATAACTGAAAATAAGCTAACAGAGTAATTAAGTTGAGAAGATCATGTATAAAATTCTAATGGTTTTGTTCATTACGAAGTAAGAAGCTAAAGGGTAAAAATTTATAATCCTTTCCATTTCTGTTATCCATGCAGAATATGAGTATATTCTCATGTTATCCATATTCTCTACTCATCATGATTTACAGTCTAATAAAAGTCACCATATAACAAATTTTACCTCACATTTAGTTTTAATGATCTTAAATTTTTGCTGGGCAGTTGAGGACATCATCATTCCCAGGACAAACAAGATTTCACTAGAAGCCTCAGTCAACAAAAGTCAGATGACATGATGGCTGTTGACTATTGCTTGGCAGGCTAAATTATTTGTTTGATTACTTTCATGGCACTGAGGTAGAGTGGCAAAACATTTCATGATTGCAAGTCCTATTTCTGGTATTCACACACACACAAAATACATTTTTCATCATCCTAGTGCTAATAGTAGGACAAAAAGCATTATTAAGGGGACAAAAGTACTGATGAAACATGAATTTGAAGGTTAGATGTGAAGGTTCTCCATTCTGTCAGTGAAGCAGTTTCAAGCACAATTAATTTTTTATATCTTACATTGGTAAGTATCTGCTGCTAAGTGTCTAATAAAAGTCACTTATTAGCAAGTCATGAAGGAAAAGATTAAACACCATTTATTTGATTCCTCAATTCCAACAGAAGTTCAGCATTTAGATGACAATTTTCATTTCTCAAATTCAACTTGTGGCTCAGAATGAGAGCCCTGGTGAATGCATTTATATCTACTGTCTGCTTGAAAGTAATTAGTGCCCTGCCATGTTGTAATTTGGTACAATAAACCTCAATAGGCACTAAACTATTTTTTTAATTGATGTTATTATTACTATTAGTGGTAGCTTAAGAAGTATGAGGAATATGTGCACAGAGGTTGGTAGCCTGGCACATACAAGGAAGAAACCCCAGGTGATGGCACAAATACACCAGAATACAAATTCTACCTAAGCTAGGAAGCTTACTTATTCAAGGCTCTCAAAAATAAGAGATAATCACTTAACTATGCACTTACAGTAAATGACTTCTGGGAAAGGAGTATGAGCAACTTATATAAAAGATTTATTATAATCCTTATTTTCATAATTCAATCTGCAAGTTTTTCCATATGAAGCAAATAGACTCAAAGAGCAGAATAAGGTTTCCACATTGGAAAGTGGCTACTAGTCTTTGCATTCTGGAGTATAAGGCATTGCTTATTATCACCTTCAACAAACAGAAAACTGTATATAAGTCTGATTTTATATTTACTCATCACAGCTGTGACCACTCCAAAAAAATAATTAAATTGAAACCTGACATCTATGGTTTGTCTTTTGGTTCATGCACCTCCATTTCTGTCAATCTGTTTGGAATGAGCATTGCTGCTGCTGAGGTACAGGAGACAGAGTGGTTTCCACTCTCCAGTCACAGAACAGATCATATATATGATAGCAATGGCTAATTACAAATTATTAATAGCCACATTATAGCTAATTAAAATAGTGGATTACTTTACCGTCTGGAAGCATCTTGCAGGACACATGGAAGCAGATGCTAACTGACTGGTTTATTGTAGAAAAATAAAATGCATTATTTCTATACAATAATAAATAATTAGAATTCTCCAGACTATTTCAGCAGCAGTTATAAATTTAATATACTTTGACGTAAAATAGTCAAGTATTTGTCTCTGAAAACTGTCTATTTTAAAAGAAAGCCTGAGTTTGTTTTTTCTGGGGGGTTGGTGGTTTGATTGTTTTTTTTGTTGTTGTTGTGGGTATTTTGTTTTGCATTTGTTTTGTTAGTTTGTGGGGGTTTCTTTTGGATGGCTTTTGGTTTTTTTAATATATACTAAGTTTTCCTGTGTGCATTTTTGCTAGTAAGTCTTTGTATGTCCTGAAAGTTTTAAAATACTTTACTTCATTAGCTCTTCATATTTTTATTACTTTAGCAAAGATAGACAATGAATCAACCTCAGACTATATTGTCTTCTTTCCAGAACTCTAGAGCTAAATATTGCTGTTTCCTTCATTACATGTTTTATATATGTTCAGGACTCAGTATACCAATCAAAAGAAAAAGAGAGGCTATGTTTAGAAGAAATTTTCTTGTTTTCAAACACTAACTTTGGGGGTTTTCAAGTCCATGCACAAATACACCAGAATACATATCTGTCTAAGTACCAAAATATATGTTGGTTTTGGTTTTTTTTTTTTTGCACCCACTAATGAATTATTACTGTATTTGTCTCTTTATCTTCTTTTTCCATGTCTCTTCTTCCTTGGTTTGCAGTTAACCTTAAAGCCACCATTAAAACAATTTCCTTTCCTCATGTCAGCTCCCCTGTCATAACTGAATTATCAGGAAACAGAGGCGGAAGGAGCAATAAATGCCATCCAGTCTGGCACTGGAAAGGACTGGTATGTTATTTTTCATACCAGATGCACAGAAATAATTTCAAACAACCAGAAAAAATGTAAAAATAAAATAAATAAATCCATAATCACAAGAAAATATTAAGAGCTTTTTGTAGTAAAATAATAATATTCTTTTTTCAGATTTATGTATCATTTCAACTGGCAATTTTCACTTTAGATGCCCAAGATAAAAAATCCTTTGTGTCTTCTACCTTAATTCTTTATTATGTTTGAAGTACCAGTGGTTTTTTCTTGTGTAAAATTATAGTGCCCTGAGAAACAGCTAGGATTTTTTTTCAGATTTGCTAGTGTTTAAGAAGTGTTAGTGTCCCTGTTTTTAGCCACAAAGATCATGGAGAAATTTGTAAACCACATTCATAAAAGTCAGCATCATTCTAAAAGACCTCACTTTAATTTTGTCTTGACAAGCAGAAAGCAGTCTAAATGAAAACAGGTTTTGTACATTACTCAGAAGAAAAACAGAAGGAAAGGCCAAGTCCACAGAACCGTAGAGGATCTCAAGTACAAATTTACAGCTGTAAGTTGTCAGAAGGAAACAGAGAGAAGAGGTATTTTGATAAATGAGAAATTTTCTACCTCAAGATGCTCTTGGATAAAGATGACTCTGCAGTCCTGTTGCCAATATTGGCAGATAAGCAACAAAGTTCTGTGGCAGATCATATATGCTAATGACAAGCCAACAATTTAAAGCTAAAGAAATGTCAGTACCTATATTTGGCCTGCAGTCCAAAAAAACATGTCGAGTAATTATTTCAAAATTTAACATGCACTGAAAACAATTTGATCCTTTCAAATATTTTAATTTCCACACTAGATATGATCCTAAACCATTTACATTTTGTGAAGATTTTCAATGCATTAGTATAAAAATAGTAGAAATTGCAACATATCAGTAATGACCATTTTTCACTTATTTTAACACAGTACATACATTATCACATCTGGTCACATCTGACACAGGTGTTGTCTCAACTGCCCACCATTGTCAGTGCAGGCTCCCATACTCTCATCAGCCAGAGGCCTAAACATCAACATGTTTGCATGGGACCTCTGTCTGGGTGCCCATAGCTTTTCTAGCAACAGCCTTCAGTCTGATAACAACCATGGCTGGACCTCTACAACATCCAACACCTTTCAACTCGAGGGGCAGTTGAGATGAGCTTCACTGACCACTTAGAGGGTTTGAGCTTACCTTGTATGCTAGCAGAGGCTCAGTGTTCTGCCGTATGTGCTGCAGGTAGCTGAAGCCCCAGCAGGGACACCCAGAATAATACATACCAGCATCAAGTAAAGACTGAGTTACAGAGGCGTTCAAAACCCCTAGCAGCTCAGCCTGCACTCTTTGGGTAGCAACTAGTCACTACCCTCCCTGAGGCTTCTTATAGCCCAGAGGGCTGATCAACGGCAGGTGGTGCTGGCTCCACCCAGGCTTCTTATAGCCCAGAGGGCTGCTCAATAGCAGGTGGTGCTGGCTCCACCCAGGCTTCTTATAGCCCAGAGGGCTGATCAATAGCAGGTGGTGCTGGCTCCACCCAGGCTTCTTATAGCCCAGAGGGCTGATCAATAGCAGGTGGTGCTGGCTCCACTCAGGCTACCTCAGCAGCCTGCCCACCAACTGATAGCCCCAGCATAGGCAAAGGGATACACCCAGCTTGAAAGAAACCCCCAAGAGAGCTTTTCGTTGGCCCTTTTTTTCCGCAGATCCTTTCCCCAGTGCAGTCTTACCTGCGCTGAAGCTGGTCACCACATAAATATTCAGTTTTATTCCTGACTTCATTTGGCCTATACACCCTCCACATAAACCACTCTTCCACTGGACTTGACCACTTTCTTCTTGATAAGAAGTTTGCAAGAGATGAAAATAACTATCATCAGATGGAAGATTGTTAGCCTTTGATCCTCCTCTTCTTCCCAGTACCAGTTCCAGAGATCATAGGAGAAGATGCAGTGTTCTCCCTTTGTTTTTTTTCAGAGATCTAAGCTTATTTTGCCTGAACTGAGGTACAAATAGTACCTAGGGAAGAAAACTGAAACTATGTGGCCATGAATATATTCCCACAGTGCATAAGAAAGAGGATAATAATTGAGTAATACTAATGGTGGTGAAAGATGTCAGTCCACATACAAACTCTTACAGAATAAATTTGTGCTTGCCTTAGTAATTCATGTTATGGGTTTTATGTTCAAATATAACAACTTCTTGCCCTTTAAACGTGCAAGACATGACTGAGCAATTTTTATTGTGTCAACAGCATTTTAAAGTAACTATTAAAATGGCAGGCTTTTATTAGGATTTTAATCCACAATGTACTGTAGAAGTTATTAAAAGTTAGTATTATAATTATAATATGGCAATATATACCTATTTTTAAAGGGTGCTGCAGAACACTTTATTACATGATTAACATTAAATGGTTATAATACCCTCCCTTGTAATCAAGTAAACCATAAAAAGAGTCCTTGATTGGATCTGAGAAAACCTGCAGTTCTGAACTTGTGTTTGTAGAATGAGAGCAAGTAGAAAAAAGAAAAAAAAAAGTAGCTGAAAATACATCCAGGGAAAGGAGAGGCAAGTCTTCCACCTCTGTGCTAATGTGATAGTAGGAAGCAAGCACTGTTTTTGCTGGAGGTAAAAAGTGATCTTGTCATGTATATGTGGGGGGACGGGGATTATTCCAGGTACAGTCAAACATATGTAGAGCTGGATGAAGAATGAGCCATTCTAAAGAATAGCAACTAGAAGGTAATTAATAGACAGTAAGGAAGTGAATGAATTAGCAGGTATAATAAATGTGTACTTCTGTTTCTAGGAGATTCTTAAATATTAGTACTTTCCTCTTTATTTGGTGTGATTTTGAACCGTTCAGTTTAAATTTTCTGGAAGTGTGATTCTTCTTTTTCCCTCACCATCTTTTTTGTCACCTCCTTATGGCTCAAATTTATGGAATGTCACTTATCAAGTATTTAAGGAAGGCTTACTTTAGGGATTGATATATATTTTAGTTATAGATATAGTTGATCTGGATATAGGTCTAAAGTCCTGTAAGTCCTATATTTAACTTTTAAAAAAACAAAAAACCCCAATATTTTTCCAAATATTTGCAAGCACTTTTGAATGCTTTTCTGATCTTTTCAAAGAAACACTGTGGTGGAGTAACCTCTCCAATAAAGACCAATGCTTTCAGTCTAGCAGGATGGTCAACAGATACTTCAAACTGCGTAGGTAAAGCAGAAATAGAACATGCCAAAAGCAAATATATAGGTTAGCAAATGTTACACAACACTGAGTTGAGTTTATGCAACTAATGTTTTTCCTGGTAAAATGACTTTTTTTTTTTTTTCTGCGAAATGTGTTGTGAGCATTGAATGAGAGGTCAAAGGCTGCTCGATGAAATTTCCATCAAGTTTATATTAATTGATATTTGAAACTACTACAAGGAGAAAAAATAGGAGAAAATTCACACCACTTGTGAACCACTTTGTTTTATCTCTCTCTCTTTTTTCCTTTTCCTTGCAGATGCATTTCACATATGATATAAACAAGATCAGTCCCAGCAAGAGGTACTTTCTGAGAGGTAGTTCAAAGGTACATAGGACTTACAGAACAATGTATCTGACATTGACAATCAATTGGATATTATTTTAAGGGACCAAAATAAATTAATGGTTTCACTATTCATGAGAATTCTGTTCTAATCAGAGATTTCTATCTTATTTTAGGCAGAAGAACTTCCACTAATACTTTTTTTTACAGAGTTCATACTGAAAACCTAATAGCTTCACTGTTAGTCTTCCAGAATCTCCTTCGTGCAGCTGAGCTATTTTTTCAAAATCCAGCCAAATCCCTAGAGACCACTTCTGAACTCCAAAATAGCTAGTTACTTATCAGCTTTTTTCTTCTTGGTACAGTTTTGCACCAATTTTTAATCTCAGCTTGTTCCTTAGACAACCTACTGTTTGAGAAGATTTTGGCATAAAATACAACTCAGGAGGAAATAATGTATATTAAAAATAGCTGGGATTTAGCAAACATGAAAAGCCTGCACTCACTTGTATTTACTTGTATTTACTTTTCAAGTCTTCATTCGAAGTCATAGATGGTATTATGAAACACAGAATAACAAAATCACAGCATACAAATTTAACAACTGCCTTTAAATGCATGTTCTTCCACTAAGTTTCACATTAAGCTATTTCTTGCAGAGACTAACTGGATTTATTCTTTTATATTTTACACCTTAATACCTTGTTCCAACCCACCATGGGAAAAAAAGAATAATGTTATATTGTTACCTTCAAGTCATCAGATCTGAGTCTGTCATAGCAAAAGAGATCCTATTCCTAAATACAGGTACCCAACAGAAACAAACAAACAAACAAAACTCACAAACCACCCCCCCCAAAACACCCCCCACACACACCAAAAACAACAACAAACCCAAAAAAAACAAAAACCACAAAAAAAAACAAACAAAAAAACAAAAACAAAAAAAACCAAAAAAACCACAGCCAATGAAAACCGCCAAATCTTTTTTCCCCCCCCCCCCCCCCCCCCCATTTGCTCCTGCCATTTTGCCAAGGCTGTTTGTGCATCTTTGTAATTCCAGCTCATCACACAAACTCAATTCAAGATACTCTCCCTGGGATGGCACCTACACTTGTGTGCCCCTCATTCTGCTCCCCTTATGAACCACCCTCTCGGTTCCAAATGAAAAGCCCCATTCAGCAGCAAACTGTCAGGGGTGTTCTGTTTTGCAGCTCTTATTCCACTTCATTGGCTTGCTTTTTTTCCCCCCTGCAGAAGTGTTGTGGCAGCAGCAGCATCCCACACTGCCTGCTCTTCCTGGGAGGGAACTCTCCCCAGTGCTGCTTCTTAGCTCATGGGGTCCCCTCTTGCTGGCACCAGGCTGCCCTTCACTGGTAATTCAGCCAATAATTGGTTCTAATGGATGTGATCTGAAAATGCTGCTAATGAAGGGCCTGAGCCAGAGAAATCCCCTGGATGTCTCCCCAGGGAAACATCCCAATCCCAAAGTTGGCAGCATCCCATTCCCCAGGGAGCCAGAGCTCCTGTCACCATCGGGTTGTCTCAACCCTGCTATGGATGATTTTTCACAGGGACTTAACATCATCTGCACAGCACCAGAACCCAGATGGTGCTTCACATGTCCCTGGAAGAGGGGAGCACACCCTGCCCCCCAGAGCTCTCCAAGGAGAGCAAGGCAGAGTCTCCTCGGGGGGCTGGGCTCCCACTGCTCTGCAGATGCAGCTTGTTCCAGGGACTGCAGGGGTCTGGAGGGTCTGGCAACACCAGGATGAGATCACAGTGGGGATCAGACAGCTTTTTATGGAATCACTGCAGCCTTCCAGTGTCAGAGCCCACGGGAAGCCAGCACAGCATGGACCAGCACCAATCTGGGTTTGTCCTTTCCACCTCAGGGAGCTGATCTCTCTTCTGTGCCCGGGGGTGAGCAGATCCTCACCATCTTCACCATGGCCTCAGAGCCAGCAGGGGGAATGCAAAGCAGCAGGTAGACCAGGCTAAATCCCACTGCTCTCAATCATTTGAGCATCACATACAAGCAAAATAAAAGCTACAGGTATTTCCAACACCACATGCAAACGCTGCTGCATCTTAAGAGCAGGGGTTTAGGAGCAGCTTAGGCAGGAGTGCCAAGGGGGGCTCAGCTGCAGCACATCTGGCAGGAGCTGAGAAGCAGCAGTGACATCAATGGCACCAAGGAGGGTACAGGAAGAAGGAATGACAGACCATAGGGAAAGTGAAGAGTGACCTTGCTGGAAGCTGAGCAGGCTGAAGGACCCTGCTGAAGGACAGGGCTCCCAGGAATCCCAAGCTGCAATGTAAAGGCACCAACTGGCAGGACTGGATGGGAACTGGGAATGCCCAGGGCTGGTTTGCAGGGTGATTTCTGCAGGTCCTGTGAACGTTAAGTCCAGAGGACTGAGGCTGGGGTCACACTGTCACACCCCTACAACTGCACAGGGTTTAGCCAGCTCTGACAAAGCTTTCTGGAGCCCAGAGGAGCTTTTTGACTGGCACCCAGTTTGGTCCAAGGCTGATGGACAGACAGTGCAAGTTCTTCTCCTGTTCAAGTAAAGGTGCAAAGTGGAGACATGGAAATCACTCATCTGGTTCACCAAGCACTGTGAGATGCTCAACACTTCTCATTAGAGTGAGAACTGGGCAGCCAGGGCCTCTGGGTACCTGGTAGGGTCTTCCAAGGTCAGAGGATAATGACCCCTCAAGTTTCAAGAGCATCCCCACAGCAGCACAGCACCTCTGCCAAATCCTGCTGTCAGTCTGAGGGCTTGTTAGCAACACTCCTCCAGTTTAGCTCCTGTGATCAGAGAGTTGCCAGCCTCAGACCCTGGCAAAGAGCAAGGGCTAATAAGCTTTGGATTCTACCTTCCACATAAAAGCAACCACATTTTTACTTCATTTACTTGGTTGTTCGAAGCTTTGTTTCATTTCTTAAGCAGAAAAGTTGTTCTGGTCATGAATCTCACTCTCTAAATGCACTGACAGTAATAAATGCACCCAATTACTTGGACCAGGGATTTTTTAGCTGCCCTGGTATAGTGCAAACACTCCCCCATGCACACACTCAGTTACACAAGGACCAGAGGCTCCAGCAGCACAGCAGCAGGAGTGTGCAAACCCCCCCAGCATGGATGTGCTCGTGGATTCACCCACCTGAGGCAGCCTCAGGCAGGCGTGTGTTGTGCGAGTGAAAGGGTTAAACCCTTCCTTTTAGTGGAGGGGAAAAAAAAAACCAAGAGAACAAAACACAAGCCTGGCTTGCTGCTCACAAAGCCAATCTTCCTAATTGAGATGCTTCTGGTCAAATGCATGACATTAGCATCCATTTCTGCCAGATGCAGAAAAGAAAAATAGGAGTTAGCAGTGGGAAAAACCACTCCAGCCTGATTCTGGATGCCAGTATAAAGTCAGAGTTGGGCCCTGCATTCTGTGCCTGGCATCTGACTCCAGCACGGGCTGTAGCCGTGGACCTGCCCCTGCCTCTGCCCTGTGATAGGCTGCTCCAGTACTGCAGCAGGGCCTCCCCCTCCCCACTTTTACTATTCATATTAAATCTTCATCAATGCAGCAGATGAGGCAGCTACACGGAAAAGCAGGAGGAAAGAGCTGTGGCTCAAGCTGCTTTTTCTCCCGGTACCCAAAGGTGGTGCTGGTGCATTTACTGTCGAGGGCACCACACGCTGGCAAATGCACTTTACTGAGCCAAGTCGCCTGTAGATTAAAGCCGTGTTGTTTAACTTGGAGCCACGTTTCAGTCTGACGCCCGCACGTGTGCCTTTGGTGCTCAAGCAGCTGCTGCACTCCCCCCGGCCCACAGCTATTGCCTGCTTCAGCTGCCCCAGAGAGGTCTGAACAACTGGAACTGGGAGAGCAGGCCCCACAGGACCTCTGTCTAAGCCCAGGTACCCCTCAGACACAGAGCACGGAGCCACGTGGCTTCCCAGGGCTCCCCGTCCCTGCTTCTGCACCAATGCCCTGGGGGCTCCAGCTCGAGATGTTCTGCGAGAGCCAAGAGATCCTGGCACCAGCCAAGCCTGGAACAGAGCAGAGTGGCACTGCACGGCCCCGGGAGGGGAGGGAGGAGTGTGCAGTGGGATCAGCATGGCTGAGCAGCAGGCAGACCAGCTGGGCTTGGGATGCCACCACCGCCGAGTGCAGGAAAACCAGCCCAAGCAGCACAAAGTGCCCAGTGCCCAAACTGGATGGTGCCCCAGTGCCTCTGACCCCCAGCTCCTGAGCACTGCAGGGGTGAAGGCCGTTCCATATGCAGCACGTTGGAGCAGCTTGCAGAGAACAGCACAGCAGAAAAATGGTCAGGCTTCAAATATCAGCAGAGGTCAGAATGTCAGTGGAATGATGCCAAGCAGCTGCAGGGAGAGCAGGCTCCAGCCAGCTAATGGGAATGGATGATTCCTGCTCAGCAGTTAAAGGCAGGGACAAAGGTTAAGCTCCTGCCACCGTACCCCCTGGGCAAGGCTGCTCTGGTTCCTAACCAGGATGAAAGGAGGGATGATCAGAAACAACAGAGGTCAAAGCTGTGAAGACTGGGTCAAAGAAGAGGCTAAACAGAACCTGTGGGCCATGAGAAGGGAGAAGAAAAGCTCCACACGTCTCCTTCAAAAGCCAATGCCATGATAACTTTTCAATTACCTCCTGGTGCTGTGACACCCACGAGAAATGAGCTGCCTAAGCTGTCTGCTCATCCGAATTCTCCCCCTCAGCATGGAGCAAACACAAGGACACTGGGGCTGGAGTGCAGAAGGGCAAGAAGAGGGGGCTATCCAGTGGGAGAATGGGGGGTTTACACTGGGTATTTCTGCTTTTCACACACTAACACATAACAAAATACACACCCAGCTGCCAGACTGCCCCAGGCTCTCCCTGCCAATGAAAATTCCCAGCTCTGCTCACAGTTGGCCAACATTTCCTCATTGCAGCCCCTGGAGGAAAGGTTACCCCAAAGTTCAGGGCAATACCTGCAGTGGGAAGGGCTTCCCTGTGGAGATATTTCTCCAGTGAGAGCTGAAGTTGGGTTTCAATTCTACTTGATGGAATTCATGGTGTTTTTACCGAAACAGTCAAATGCCCATAATAATAATAATTTGTCTCTAACACATGCAGGAGTAAGGATGATAAAAGATGGAAGCAGAGATAAGGGCTCTCTCTGGCAGTTGGGGTTTGTGCAAATAAATGCACACAAAAAGGCAGCAGAGCTCCTGGTGATCAGCAGACAGCTCAGGCTCATTATTTACAATTATATTTGCCCACGTTTATTGGTAGCCCCACATCAGCAGCCAGCAGCACTGCTATGCAGCAGGCTCCAGAGGAAAGCTGCTCTTCTCCTGGGGTGTCCATAGCTCTGCCACCCCACACATCCCCAGAGGGAAGATGACCCAGCAGTGAGCACTGGCCCCCTCCACCCTCGGCGTGTGAATAGTTTATGATGCCTTTGTTTCCACCTTTACCTTCTCATCTTGGGAGTGAGGGAAAAGCTGATCACCAGGAAGGCAGCCCTCAGCAGCTTCACAAGCCAAAAGCTACTGGAAGCATCTCTGTTCTCAGCATCCTCCTTAATGAAAGTGGAAAGCTCTCTTCAGCACTCTAAGTGTATGAGATTGATAAAGATTCTATTTACTTTTTTCCCCTTATAAGAACTTAATGAGACCAAATTGGTAGCTGGTAATCAGGCGTTGGCCTTTTCATCTCTCCGGGTTTTATTTACAAAAGCTTATTAGAGCAAAGCAGGCTAAGTGATGTGTGGGGATAACTGGAGTATTGCTTAACGATCCCTAGCAGGCAGCACAAAGCACAGCAAATTAAACACAAAGGGTGATTAAAGAAACGTTACCTACAGAGGAGCCTCCCAGACCCCCCCTGGCTGCCCTGCAGCTCTCCAGTCTGCTGCAGGGATGGGTTCGCTGCTGCGTGGCTCATGACATCAAAGCCTGACCAGCTCTGGAGCCAACCCAGGCAGCTTTTCACAGGAGCAGAGCAGAGGCAGCTTTGCTGGCCAGCCCAATGGACTTCTCCAGCTTCAACCCATTTGCAGCATTCAAAAACTCACCTAAAAGTTGCATTGTGTCTTAAGCTCCCCCCTCTAAAATGACAGCAGCAGCATCCAACTCCTCCAAACTTGACAAGACTTTGGACAACCTAATATCTAAGATTTTAAATTCTAACAGGGAGGACAAGGAAGGGCCAAAGCTACTGGAATTCTGCATTAAACCCACAGCAGCTTCCCCCAGGAGCTGCTTTTTCACCCCCACTGCTCGCTGGGCTTCCAAACAGAGCGATGCTGCTGCTCCTTCTCCCTCCAGTTTGCTGCTTCTGTCTCACCCTGATAAATAGAACTGCCAGTGCTGCACAGGGAAGAGAAGTCTCTGTATCACAGGCAGCAATCACACCACACACAAAACAAGCACTCTGATAATTAAATTATTCAGTCCCCTCTCTGCCTTTCCAGCACCACACTGCTGGGCTGTTCATCTTGGAGTGAAGGAAGCAGCAAAGTCTCCTGGTGGCAATTGACTGATCCTGTGTGCCAGCATCATTTCTTCAAAATGAAGATGTGACCAAGGATCAGCTCTCAGTTAATTGTCCAGGTGACCCGTCAGCTCCCTCTGTGACATTGTCAGTGCTGTGTGTTCTCTCCAGATGTTTCTCCAGCTGTGCAGAGCCCTGCACCTTGCTCTGCTGGTCCCATTTCCAAAGGGAGCTCCTGCACTAGAGGAGCAGACTGGTGCTGACTGGCTGCAGGGACCTAGAGAGCAAACAGCTTGAATGCAAGGACTGAGGAGAAGGGAGCAACCAGCCAGCTCCTGCCTGGAGCAGATTAAAGTTTGCCTTGCAATTAATACCTTGGCATAAGGACAGCACATCAGAAGGTAATTTCCAGCTCCACTACACACTCCATATGGAATCCTGTGTGCGTGTCAAAGTTCAGTGACACCTCACCCTGGGCAAGAGGGATAGGAAATCCTGTCTGAAGTGTCTGTTTATAGCCTCAGCCCTGCCTCCCAGGGCTGCCCTGGCTGCAGCCACACGCCAGCACACCGAGCTGGGGTTGCTAGCTGTGAGTGAGCTGAGCCCAGGACAGGCTCTGGAGCAGAACTCCAGGCTCGGAGGGGTTATTTTGGCTTCAGCCCTGCCTCTGCAAATAGCCAACTGCAGGGAACCTGGCTGCACCACTGAAGGAAAAGGGATGGCACGGCCCTGGGAGCTGAACCCAGGCTGCTTAGCACACTGCCCTGGGAGTTAAACCCAGTCTGCTTAGCACACTGCCCTGGAAGCTAAACCCACTCTGCTAGACCCTGCTTAGCTCACTGCCCTGGGAGCTAAACCCAGTCTCACAGACCCTGCTTAGCTCACTGCCCTGGGAGCTA
>WYEA01009185.1:40370-63572 GCA_033558465.1 Alcedo atthis | reverse complement strand
AGACCCTGCTTAGCTCACTGCCCTGGGAGCTAAACCCAGTCTCACAGACCCTGCTTAGCTCACTGCCCTGGGAGCTAAACCCAGTCTCACAGACCCTGCTTTGCAGCCTGGGTGCTCCCTGTCCCTCCCTCAAGACACGTGGCTGCTCAAAGTGTGGGTGTCTGGCTCTGTGCCCGTTCCCCACTGACAGGCAGTGCTCTCAATTTGCATCTGTCATTATCTTTTGTGTGTGCCGAGGTTTAATGTGCTATAAATGTAAATGGGTGGTGTATATTCTGCATTTTATTAGCTCTCCTTTCTCCTTGGCCTCCTACACGGTTGTCTCACAAGGGCTGTTTCTGGAGAACCCTCAGAATGGAGGTTTGCTGCTACTGTTACTAGGTACTTTCTCCTGGGGGAAAAAATAATAGTAATATGCAATATTAATGAAGTTAAGCTAACTTCACCCATTGTTTTTAGGCAGCTTTCAGGGGTTTTGACTTGAGACTTGTCCAACAGATCAAAAACTGAGCTACAAAATTAGGATGAGAAGCCTTCTGGGGTGTCCAGCTTTTGGCCCGAGTCTCTCAGAACACAGAGAGGTAAATTGTGTTCCCAGGCACATCCCATGTGCTTAGAAATGAGCATTTCCATCTACTTTTGCTTAGATCTCCTACTTTAATTAAGCCACATCCCCTATCTACACAATAAGTAGCAGAATGTTCTGTCCCTGCCCAAGTTCCCCACTGATGCTCGAAACCTTTCCTTTCATCTTCTAAATAGGAAGGGATGGAGGGTGATGCACAAACCCAGCACTTGCTTTGAAGCTCTTCAGCCTGAAGCCCTGTGATGCAGGTAATGCTGCTGGCCATGCTCCAGCTCCTCAGCAGCTCCCTCCTGCGGGGACCCTGCACCCCCCTCCTCTCCTGCTGCCCCTGTGCACAACAGCCTCCCAGCTGATCCAGCAGGCTGGACCTCCCAGCAGAGCCACAGCACAGGGAGCTGCTCCAAGCAGAGCTGTGGGCACCACTTGGAGGTGTTTAGCTGAGATTTAGGAAGTGCACAGATAGGGGTGTAGAACAAACCCCTTCTGCAGGTGCATTGATGCCCACAGGGAACTGAAATCGATTTCAACCTGGGCTGAGCAGCAGGATGTCCTGCAGTGACACCCTGGATCCGACACTCGGCCACGTTTCAGCCACCAGAGAAGGAAGCTGTTGTGCATGACACTCAGAAAGGATGGTAAACATCTTCCTCCTCTCCTTGGAATTCTTTGGTCTAAGTAGGAGCAGAGAGTGGAGAAGCAGGGAACAGCAGTGCCAGGAGGACAGAGCATCAGCTCATGTGCCAGCCTCTGCCTGTGTCCAGCAATGAAGCACAAACTCTACCCCACCCTGTGATCCAGGCTAGGCAGTGAAATTCAGTGTTCACCACCCAGCCCACCCCTGGGGGACAGAATCTGGCTGCACCTATTCATTCCCAGAGCTGCTGCCTTACTCCCCAGCTATGTAATTTAAACATTCCTCTGACCCTCTGCAGGGAGAGCAGAAATTACACCTTCCCCAGCTCTCCTGGGAGCAGTCTGCCTGCAGTTACTGCCAGGATGCTCCACTGGTGAACGTGGCAGCAGGGAGAGGTGGTGTGCTGCTCACTCCTGCAGAAGGCAATAAACCATGGGCTCCAACCCCTTCTGCTGCTTTCTGGGTCTCACTAGAGCAGCCACCCTCTGGATTTAGGAAGGCACGTGGAGCAAAGTTAAGATAAATAAGCTACTACTGCCCATCAGTCAGCTATGTAGTAAAGATGTCTGTCGCTTTAATTTTCCCTGCATTTATTACATTTCCTATTCCATGCCTCAGACCCACTTCTAATGCAATACTGGGGAGCAGGTAGATTCTCTCCCAAGATTGCCAGTGAGCACCTGTGAACAGGCTGCAGCCACGGTGAGCAGCTCTGGTTTCCACGGGCAGCATTGCCACGTTCACTTGCCATCACCATGGATTCAGCTGGCACTCAGGAGCTCCTGCCTGCACAGGAGCTGCCAAGAACACAACCTCAGCCACGAGCTTGGCTGCAGCCCTGGGAAAGGCACTGGCTCCTGTGCACCCCTGGCCCAGCACAGGCAGGGAAGGAAGAAATGCCAACCTTGGCAAAGGCAGGGATGGCTCAGGTCATCCTCTGCCCCAACGGGGCACTGATGGCCTCCAGCTGCCAGCATCTGCCTGGGCAGAGATTCCCTGGGGATGGCACTCAGGTCAGTTTAGAAGTGAGATGCTCAGGACACCCCGGGAGAAAACTCCTCCCCAGACAGGGTAAGGACCAGATGGAAGATCTTTCCAGTCCCACTTCCCAAGGTGCTGCCAAAGCAGCTGCTGGAACAGGCACCACACTCCATGGCAAGCACTGGGAGCACCCCAGGCTGTGCCCCAAACCCCCCTGCAGCAGGAGACTGGCACTTGCCAGTGGCATTTAGCCACGGCACCTCTGCCACCAGCAGGAAAAAGTGCTCTCCTGCATCCCAGAAGTTTAACAAAACATTTTGATGTAAAAAACCCAAGCAGCATTTTTTTTCCAGTGCCCAGAGAAGACAATGCATCAAGCAAAAGACCACAGGATTTTTTTCCACATGAAACATCTGCTTGCTCAGGGCACTTTAAACACAGCAAAGGCACCAAAAGCATTTCCTAAAAATAGCTGGCAAACCTCCTAGCAGTATTTTTTTTCTGGGGAAAATGAAGCCTTTTTCAATAGTATTTCCCTCCTCCCCCCCCTTAACTTGTTGCCACCTATTTTTTTCTAGTTTCTATAGAAAAGCAAGGCTTATTTTTCCACTGAGTCAGCTGTGCCTTGTTCCATTTCTAAAAAACAAAAGATGACAAACAAAGGAAAGGTGGAAAGAGAAGAGCAATAATATTTTTCCTTCCAGAGAAAATTCCTACAGGGAAAAAAAACTTGTTATTGCCTTGAAGTTGTTTCCCAGAGAAGTGATAATTTCTCTGACCTTCTCCTGTGCACAGCATTTGCTGGGACATGGTGATTTCTCCCTGGGAACACAGAAAACCAGCAGCAATTTACTGAACCAAGGATGCTCCATCTCCAGACTCTGGCCCTAACCACAGCTCTCTCTTCCCAACACCAGCCAGCAGCTGTTGGAGCTCTAAGACCAAACAGAGCCATCGTTTACCCCTCATCCCAAGGAGATGTTGCCTCTTTCTCCTCTTAACTGGCATTTTCTCCTCCTAACTTGGACACATTCCTCCCCAGGGCTGAACCAGGGTCCCTTCCTCTCTATTCTGAGGACTGAGACAGTGTTTAAGAGCCAAGTAGGTCTCTTCCTACCCATAGCCTAATTCAGTAATATATTAGAATACATCAACTGCTCCTTGCCAGTAAATGTGGCTTCAAACTCTGCATGGATGGGGTCAAGCAGCACCCCAGCTTAAAGCTAAGCACTTAGCTTTTGGCACCCAGAGGTCTGAGGTGGTGTTTTTATCTTCTTTCACATGGAAATAGGAGGAGAGATCAGATCTGAAATATGCCCTCACCTGGGACTGTGTGGCCACCTTGCAGAAGTTATTTAACCATCAGAAAGTGTCAAATGTGCTCAGGTCGTTCATCTAGTCCCAGGAAAAAACTGGCTCAAGTAGGAGAGGTTTTCTTCATACAGAGAGGTCAGTTTTCTCACTTGACTCACAATTACACCTGAGCCATTGCACTGGAAATAGTTATTATTGAAATAAAACTGATTTGAAGGTTCTTTGTAAATTATGCGTTTTATGGATCCTGCAATACAGCAAACCAGTTTAATCCCACACTCAGACAGCTAGCACAAGCAGCCCAAAGGGAAGGGCAGTGGGAAGGAGGGGAGGACACACAGCCAGCATTCTGCAGTGCAAAAGCTCCAGCAGTAGGAGGCTTGGGCATCACACTTAGCAGCAGGCTCACCATGGGTACAGACTGCACACTTCTAGTCCACATCCTGGTGCTAAACTGAGCTGAGCCAGCTGAAAATTTACCTGCAGGGAGATTGTGTTGCCTCAGATGCAAGCAAATAAAGCAGAATCGAAGTGATTAAAACCAGACTAGCATTCCTCATCCTTGTGCCCAGATTAGCAGTTCAGGGCGATGGGAGGAACTGCCTGGGGATCCAGAGTCAATTGGCCTTGTCATCTTTAAGGTTATATTTTTGTCCAAAAGCTTATCCTGCATCATCTTTATGATTTTGTTTAGCATATCAATGGCTTTTCCCTCCTGTGATGCCTTCTGCTGTGGTCCTGCCACTGCTCTGTTTGGTGTAATGCATGCCAATGCAGAGGGCATGGCATCCCACTGCTCTGAGCATCTCCACCTCCCTCCCCCTGCACCAGACAGCATTTCATCCCTCCTCCTCCTCCTCAGGGACATGTGGCTCTGCTCACAGCTCCCCAAAAGAAAAGCAAGGGTCTGTCAGTTGTATATTCTCACAAGCATTCAGCTCTGGAGTAAAGAAACAGCTCGTACACATTAGGACCAAATAAATTCATTTAGCTCTCTATGCAATTCATCTTTGATCCTGGCATTTCTGCTACGAGGATATCCCAATTAAATCAAAGCACAAGAGATAAAAGCCAGCTGACTCCAGCTGATCCAAACATCCAGGGGAAAAGTACAGCTTTTATTGCTGCATCTGGGTTAGTGAGGGGAACAGAGCAGAGCAGAACCCTCTCCAGGGCTACAGGGTAACTCACCCCCCTGCAAGCCCAGAGCTTTGCCCCACCAAGGCCTGTCCAGATGAGGAAAAGGCTCTGGGAAGCTCCTGGCAGAGCACAAATCTATTGTCAAACATGACCCAGGTGCTCAGCTGACACCTCACTTCCAGCAGGGCACTCACTCCTCCCCAGAGCAGCTGGATTTACCCAGATGTTCCACACTCACACCTACAGCCAGGGCAGGATTCCTCCTCTCCTCCCTTGTCTGGCAAAAGCACAGGGGCTGGGCTTCCAGGCTGAGATCTGGGGCACAGATGGAGACCCTCGATACCTTTCTCTCCTCAGGCATCCCTCCAGAACTCAATCTTAAACCCTTTCTAAAACAACCATCCAAGAAGCGTGGGGAATGTACAAATAGAGACAGTGAAACCAGACAAATGTTTTCCAAACACTGTGGATAGTTGCCCTGCAAACATGTCCCAGTGACTTGGCCAGCAGAAGAAAACACCAGGCTGGGCAACTGACACAAAAACTGATCAGAAGCCAAAACACAGAATGTGTTTAAAAAAAAACAACTTTCAATCAGCACCTTTCAAACTCATGGGAGGTCAAAATTAGATATTCTTATACAGCCAAGAGCTTAGAACAAATAATGACATTATAGCCATTGACAAAACTTGAATCATCATGAACTAGGAAAAAAAACCAAAACAAAACAGAGCAAGAGCCTTCTGGAAATCACCCACCTGTCCCCAAAAAAAATATAGTGAGAGCCTCTGAAAATCACCCACCTGTCCCCAAAGCCTAAAGGTTCAACTCCTTCCAGTGGTACCTGAATTTTCAGCACCTCAAGCTGAGTGAGCTTGTAGTTAAGCAACTTGATAGGAAAAATCACCCAAGCAACACAGCAGACTTCAGCCAGAAATTCAAACTATTTCCTTTCATGACTGAGTTTCCATTGACAAATTCCACCTGTAGCTCTTCCCCACAGCCTTGGAAGATGGTCAGGGAAGGCCCCTCAGTGGCCCCTGGCTGCTGAAGGAGCTGCTGCAAGGCCACTGCTGCTGCTCTTCAAAGGACGCAGAGGCAAGCAAAAAAAAAAATATTATATAGTCAGTCTTGCTAAATTAGTTTACCTAAAATTGTATGTGTGAGTGATTTTAATCAAAATCTAATTTCCCCTCTTTTTAGAGTAACTGAAATGAGATTTTTCTAATTTACTTTTCGCGGTTCAAGTTTCTCATAATTCTTCTGTGGTAGTGACAGCCCCGTGAAAAGCTGCTGCTGCTACAAAGCATTAAAAAAATTAGATTTTCAAATTGATGTGCTAAATTAAAAATGTTTAATGTTTCTCATCAAAGGCACAGGAGTATGCACGGGGCCCACGGTACAGTTAGAGGCACAGGACTTTTTTTTTCATCTGTTTCTTTAATTCACATCCCAAGGCAACTCTGCTGTGAAAATTAACAAGCTACAAGCAGAAAGTGTTGTAAAATAGTGTTCTTCAGAGAAACTACCTTTTAATTTCTTCCACTCCCTGTTGCTGGTTTGACCTTAAGGATGTCATCATAAAAATAGATGCTGTTGCTTACTAACTTTAGATGGAGTTTCACTGAGTTCTTCCAGAGCCTCGGGGCAGTTTTCATTCTCTGGGCTTCACTTGCTAATTCCCACGTTTCAGGAAATCACATTCTTTCTGTAAATGGAGTGAAATCATTATCACATTCACATCTGGGCTTCTGACCTCAGCAGCTCAGAGCTGGGACTACTGGGGTACCTGCTGACTTCAGGATGCTCGAGGAGCTGCTGGGGGAAGGGCTCCATGCACAGAACCACCCCAAGCACCTGGGCTGGAAGAGACCTTCAGCATCTTTGGAGAGGCTGCTGCTGCTGCAGCACCACAAGGGCCTTGGGAACACAGGCTGCTGTTGGCTCAGGGTTCACCTTGGGGCTGCTGCTGAGGGCAGTGGAGAAGGTCCTTGAGGAAATGACTCCACATACTTGGCTGTGGCTCTGCTTTAAAGCAGGTTTGGCACCAAGGGAAGCCCATCAAACCCCTCCATGCCTGCAGCACCCACTGCTAATAAAGGGAAAGCACACCCACTCTATTTGCATGAATAGAAGTGATTTAAATGCCATTTTTTTCTGCCTAGGGCAGGCACAAGCGAAGCCTTCTAGTGAGGGGTCCCACCAAAAATAGTCCTGTTTTCCTCATGTAAGAATGAATCAAAGTCTGTTCTGTTTCATGGCATCCTCAAATATTTCTCTACTTGGCAAGGAAAGAGAAGAGGCATCAGACTCTGTGTACAGCAGATATAAGAGCAGAGAGCCACAGCCTGTCCCCCCAGGGAGGGAGGCAGCTCCTTCACCACCTCTCCTCTAGCTCAAAAACATGAGCTTCAGATTTTTTTTTCCCAGTGAACTCAGAGATAATCTATTCTCAAGAGCTGTCTGCAGAGTGGGTGGCACACAGCAAGCCCTGCCTGTCTCCAAGCCCTGCCACTGCAGAGCAGGGCACAGCACAACATGCCAGGGAAGAAACAAGGGACTGAGCACAGGAGCAACACCTTTGTGCCTCTGCAAGAGTGAGGAGCTGTCAGAATTCAGATCACCAAGGGGATCACTCCGGCAGCAGGTTGCACCCTCTGCTAGGGAACCCCCACCCTCTTCACCCCCCAGCTCTTACCTGGAGCAGAACTCACACCCACCGCCAGGTGGTCACCTCAGCCCTGACCCACAGCCTCCCCATGAACATTCCTCAGCCATCACCAAAGCTGCAGACCTGGATGCACAGCAGCTCTCCCCAGCTGGAGCACCATTCCAACTCAGCCGTTCTCCAGCCCTCCCTTCTGCTGAACGACCAGGAAAGCTGCATTGGCTTGGGGGAAGGCAGCAGAAGGGAAGCATGACCAGCTTTTACCATCTATTACTAGCCCCAGCTATGAATAAAACATTTGAGCAGTAGGTCAGCAGTTTATCCGAGTCTGCAATTCCCATCTAAACAGCAGCTCCTTCATTCCAGCTTTCCCTTTCCACTTCCAATTGTGCATTCTGTGCAGACCCCAGGCAGCTCAGCACAGCTTATCTGATGGAGGGAGAGGGAGGGAAGGCAATGCACACATCCACACACTCTTTATGCCATTCACAATCTGCATACTGCATATCCTCCTGCTGGTAATCATCCCAACCTAGTCATGGAAAACCTCCTGCAACAGCAGTACCCTGCAGCAGGCTGAGCCAAGACGTGCCAGACACGTGCTCCGTGGAGCACTACAGCACGTTCACACCCACTGATGTGGAAACGACAAAGTTGGGATGAGACAGGAAAAGGCTGCATTGCACTAGGCAGACTGAGACACCCCCTGGATCACCAAGGTGTTCTGGGGGTGGCTGGAGGCAGCTCTGTGTGGGGGGCACCTTCAGTGCCAGCGCCAGCAGAAGAGGCAGCGGTGACGCTATTCAAAACAGCACCTGAAGATAATTTGAAAGGTGTAGCAGCAGAAAATTAAAGCCTGTAAAATACTGTCTGGCAAATTAAAAGACATAATTGATTATATTAGCTCATTTTGAAAATTAAGTGTTGCTAATTGCCAGACAGTATTTACTTGGTACAGCCACTGTGTCTAAGTAGCTGATGCACTTCACGTTATCGACGGGCAACTCGGCCAAAGCCACTACTGCTGTTCTTCTGCTCTGCCCAGAATGTTTCCTGGATGCACAGAGCAGGCATCAGAAAGTCTCTGACCCTTCTGCCAGTTCCCACAGGCACCAGGATTTCTCTGTGTGCAGAGATGACAAAAAGCTTAAACACGCCTTCAGACTCCTGCAGGATGCCAAAGGGGGATCAAGGCAGTGCCCAGGTCTGTGCTCTGACACTCACCCTGTCCTCTCAGCTCTGAGTCTTAGGAAGCAGCAAGTTCAGTTTTTGGCTCAAAGGCCTTTGGATGAGCAGGTGCTTCAGTCACCTCTGTGGCATGGAGGCCCAAAAGGAGTCAGCAGAAGCAGCCCGAGCTCCACTCTGTGCAGCAGGTTTCACTCCTGCTGAAGACATAAGGAATTTCCCAACCCATTGTGCATTTGTTCCAGCACAGATAATATTTTCCAGCTGCTGAATTCGCTAATTAATATCTGGAATTAGGCTCATTAAGTGTTCAGTGTTCAGCTTAGGGCTCCTGTGAAAGAAAAGGGGAATCCCTAGAGGCCAAGAAAGAGTCATCAGGACATGATGTGTTCCCACACTGCACCCCCCTGAACAACTGTCTGCTGCTTCCCACGGCCCAGCCAGGAGCTGCCGAGGCTGGAGGAATCACTGTTGACATGGGAGAGTAGGGAATAAGTTTATAGCTGTGTTTAGAGCACAGGGGGGGGATGAATTAACCTAATTGGGGTATTAGTCTCAGTTACACAGAGCAATCACCACAGGCAGCCTCTGTTTTCATTAGAAATTTAATTAAGTTTATCAATGTTTGGCTTCTTTGGCCTTGTTTTCCACCCTCTTCCCCAGGCTTTGTTTAATCAATACTTTTAGTGGGGTAGGAAGGAAATTTTTTCCCCCCTCTCTCTGTACATTGCTTTAATTTTTCCTTTTTTGGACACAAATCTGTTCCTCCCCAATTCCAAGCAGAGAAAACCAGGGATGCACTTGCAGCCTCTGCTGCCTAAATGATGTCCTGCCATTCAGCTGAGAGACAACACCAAGGTTTCCTGTTCAAGCTGAGAATACTGAAGGCACAGCTACACTGAGCACAGCAGCAGCTCCTTTAGTTCAGTCAGTCCCAGGCACCTGATCAGCCCAGAACTTGGCACTGCAAAGCCCAAACCCTGATGAAGACAGATCCCTTTGAGGCTGGCCATCCAGATCAAGCCATCTTCAGCTTTCCCACTCACCTCCTCTGTTACAAGCAGCAGCTCCTTCCCCTGTGCTGTGTTTCACACCAGCAGCTCTGAGCAAGCCAGGCAACCTTAGGCTGTGCAGGTCGGGCCAATGTAGATTTAAATCCAAGGTAATGAGGCTACACTGATCTCCAGGGCAGAGAAGGCTACACTGATCTCCAGGGCAGAGAAGGCTGCACACACTCCTGGCCAGCAAGTGACAAGTCCCCAGGCTGAGGGGAGCTGTTCCCAGCTAAGAGAACATCTGCCCTGACAACACTGGCTCTGAATTCTGTTCATGATGCTCCTCACCCAGTCCTTACCAGCACCAGCTGCCACCCTGCCCTCCCTCCCTCAGCCTAACCCATGGGTGAGGAGCACACCAGGGGCTGAGGGCACAGCTTGGTGGGGGCTGAAAACACAGCCTGCAGTCACCTGTCAACTGGAATGAGCCACGAGAGTCTCCTGCAGAGTGACAGAGGCTCTGACACACCCAGCAGGGACACTGGCATCAGGGGACTTATTAGCTCATCACTTAATGAGCCTCTTCTCACCACCACTCCACATGGAAAACAAGCTTGGCCACCAGGGCAAGGGGCTGCAGGACTGGCTGCATCCTCCAAAGCAAGCCAGGGAGACTCCATCACTTCAGCACCCTGGGAAGCTGCTGCCTTGGAAAAGCTGCACTTTCCCTTCATTACATTTAATATATTTCTCATTATACAAATCTGCCAGTGCAACAATAAGTCTTGTTCATAAATCAGTTTGCCCTTTTGCTTCCCAGGCTCGGAGAACTTTCATCAAACAAGACAGAAATGGGACCTGAAGACAGGAGGTCAGAGCAGCCCTAACTAGATATTAATATCTATTCATTAAGCTTATTTTAATAGCACGTTTTAACAGCTTCTATAAAACAATTATGGCTCCTTCCCCTTGCCATGTTGGTATTTTTAGAGCTCAAAAAGGAGAGGAAAGTAGTGAGTAATTTGATTACTAGCTTTTATTGTTTGCACTGTAGAAAGGCCAACAAGGTTTTTGGCATCCTTGTGTTTTGTGCTGCACATTAAAACTCGGTGATTACCATTCCAAACTCATTTCTTCCCATGTTGATGGAACTTTTCCAAGAGAGTTTTCTGGAAAAACTATAAGAAAATTTCATATCTTAATGCAACATTTGTTGGCAGTTTCCAGCAGCACCCCTCTCGTGCATACACAAACAGATGACTGCCTTTGCTCATGGCTCAGTCAGCAAGATACACATCTGCAGATTTGTTTCATGACAGCCTATCAGTTATTCCACAACATCTGGAACCAAGAGATTATGAATCCTACCAACTGCACCCTGAAACATCACATTGGCTCTTACAATAAGCACCTCGGAGTTAATTCTTCACTGGTAAAGCAGTGACAAGTTCTTAACTAAAAGCAGAAAATTAAAGAGCTGAGATTTGAGCTCCTCACAAACTTCTGCCACAAGCCCCAGAGCTTTTCTTTAGCTGTTTCTCCCCAGCTGACCCATGGGAGTTAGAGCCACAGCCAGCCCTCCTGAAGGTCAGTCCAAGATCCTTCTCCACAGAGCATCCCATGAGTGTGAGCTTACCTCCAGCCAGGGATTCTTGCATCCCATTTACCTGTCTAGAGCTCAGCACAGCAGCAAACACTATGAAAAAGGATTAATTTTCACTTCTGGTCATTGTTAATGCTTAGTTGCACTAACTACCCTTTCATCACAGCCTGCTGGGATCTCATCCTACATCTCTTCCACTTATTTCTCTTATTTTCAGCTTCTTTCCCAGGAAAAAATATCCCCTTATTTATCTCAACCTTTCTCTGCTATGCATGGACAAGTTATGGGCTGCATCCATCTTCATGAGTCATTTATCTCTAGATTTACTGCCCAACTCCATCTATTTGCTCTCTCCCACACTCAACAGAGAACATCCTTCCTCCCCAAGAGGACCACACACTAAACCTGCCCAGTGTTAATAATAAGCCTGACAAATAGCTCTGTCCCTCTGACCTGTTCTCTGCTGTTTTATCGTGAGCCAATTAAGATGTAAGGGCTGAGAAATCCTCATCCTGGAGCAGGCTGTGGGCAGAGGTTCTCACACAGTTTTGGAGGAGCCCCAGTGAAGCTGAACAGGCTCCTCTTCCACCACCAGTCAGAGCTGTGCAGCAGACCCTTCCAGCTGCCAGGGTGCCACAGCTACTGGAAGACACTCCAGTGGTTCATTTGTATTGTTTGCATTGCTGTTAGAACAAAGCAGAAAGATCTTTTAGCTTCATGAGGATGTAAATAATGTATCTGGGTAGGAGGGAAAAGGTTTTCTTCAAGTACAGCAGCAGTCATTATCCATTTTCTCTCCCTAGCCTTCCCTTTACTAGCTTCTCTTCATCACTTGCTAATGAAGATTGCTCTCAAATTCATGGCAGCATCCTTCATACCCACATGCTTGAGATACTGCAGCTTCTACCATCACACAAAGCACCACCCTTCACCTTTCCCACATGCTTTCAAGTTTCCATTGCCTTTCTCCTGCCTCTGCTCCTTGGTTCTCCATCTGGATCTGCCTTGATTTTCCCTGGGCATTTGTTGTGCAGCTCAACTCCTCTCTGCCACAGGAGCCTTCTAAGAAGCTGATCCACCCAGACAGGAAAATACCTTGTGCATCATCCCCATGCCTCCCTGAGCTTTCCAGGTTGGCTTGTTACCTTTCCAGAGAGGCAAATATTTAGGGCAGCCTCCATCTTTCATTCCTTCCCATCACTTTCCAGGCTTGAACACTGAAAGCTTCATGTGCAAGACTGCAGCTCTGTTTAACCTTCCATAGTGTCCTGGTTCCTCAAGCCCTTTAAACTCAGCCTGGCTTTGGAATTAACAATGAGCTTTTAAAATTGAGATGCACCTTCTGACATTTCCAGCTGTTGAGAAGCCTTGCAGTGCATCTCACTGCTTCCTTTATACACCAGCTATACTCCCATTCCTCCACATTTTGGTTTGCAGGTCACAGTTCTGGCACATTTCAGTCTGCTCTCATCCAGGTTAAAACTCTTCCTGGGGTCATAAAGCATCAACTAAATGGTAGCAGAAATAATTATTTGATAGCCAAGGCCTTTTAGTGGGAGAATCAGCTTTGACTTTGAGGGCCAGCACTGCACCAGAAAGGGGAGGAAGGGCAAGGCAAGGGGAGGAACTGCCTGAGCTCTCTTGCAGTGCTGATCACAAGTCAGAAAGCATGTTCAGCTGTCAGAGGTGCTGTTAGGGGAGTTATCACCAAGGAATACAACGGTGGGAGTAGAAAAATATCTCCCTTGCTTAGGAATGTTTGTACATTAAGTGACAGTTTGAAATGTTATGGAGAACACGCCTGACTGAATCCTGCATTATCTTTTTACTTCAGTCCTAATAAAGGCTGCTGAGGAGCCTGCCCTGACAATCCTGCCACTGCCATTATTGGATCACAAATTTAAGGCTTGTACTTCCAATTAAAAGCAATTAGACAGAGCACAGTAAATATGCAGCACATGAACACCCATGGTCTCTTCTAGGACTCGGCACGATTTCACTCCAATAGGCAGAGAAAGTCTCATTTGTTTGCCTCTTACACCCCTCTCTTTGTAGGGAGAGCTAGAACAATGCTGCTGGGAGCTCTTAGACACTCCACGTGCTCCACTCACGTTAATAACTACAGAAAAAAAATATTGGAAAAGGAAAAAAACAACTCAGTTTTAGTAAAAAAACAGCAAGAGAAACAACATTATCAAATAGGCAAATGGCTTCAAATAAAAAAGACTCTGCAGCTTCTACCCTTATGTGCACTGCAACCCTGGGGAATGCTGAAGCCCATGAAGCAGGGCTCTGCACGTGCTCTGGGCTGGAACTCAAGAGCATTGTAGTAGCAAAGCCAGGACAGACCTGGAACCACCTTCCTTGCTCTTGGGACCAAGCCCTGTGCAGAGGGGGAGCACCCAGACTAGAGCTGCCCCAGTCACCACAGCTGAATTCAAACCATGGTTAAAAATCAAAGCTCTGCAAGTTTCATGCACCTTGAAACCAAAAATGATACTCCCCAGGAGCCTGAGGTGCCCCCCAGCACCCCATGGACCAATATTTGCCTTATTTCACCTGTTCTGAAAACCTCAGCTGTCTGCAATACAGGTAACAAATTGTCATCTACCTCCAAACTGAGGTTACCTGCCCTACTTGACACAAATAAACAGGTCTTCCCACTACAGAAACACCTCCAGAGAACATTCCAAACCCATTCACCTCCCCACTCCACACATTTATGAACAATTTTCTTTAAAACACTGGGCAACTTGGAAGCAGTGAACGTCCCTGGTGAGGCATTAAACACAACAGCCAGAAACTTACCTGGTTACCTTCCAATTTGATCCCTGGCAGCAATTCTTGGAATGTTCAAGACCCAGACTGCTTCTCTTCAGAGTGCTGGGCAACTTCTGTTTGTGGTTGATTTTTTAACACCTTACCACCACAGTTATTTTTGTCCTTTACCCATGTGGTGGCAACTTGGCAATCTAGTGACTCCATTTTTTTTTCCATCAACATACTGCCTGGTGGCTGCATAATTCAAACTCACATATAAACTGGGAGCTGTTTGCTTTAGCAACAACTATAATTTAAGCATAACCTCAGCAGAAAGCCATTCTGTGCCATCTCCCTGTAAAGTGTAATTTAGCCTGGCTATGCAATCTTCCTCTCTGCCATTCTAATAGAGGAGCTTGTTTGCTAAATAATCATCATCGACTTTTGCTCAAAGCACCAGTTTTATGTAGAGTAGGGTTTTTTTTTTCCTCTCTGCCACACATAAACATTGCCAAGCTAAATGAACACTCTTTGGAAAGCTATTACTGCCATGTAGTTTTCATTTGAACATGTCACAATAAAGCAATGCTCTTTGATGCTGAGAAGCACACCAGGTTACAGCAGAGGAAAACACCAAGTAACATAAAAAAAACACATTTAAAAGGCCCAAAGGGCAAGAAAATGACACTTGAGAAGGCCTGAAGGGGTTTTTATCCCACTGCTCTGGGTTTGCTTGGCAGTTGAAGGAAAGCTGAGAGAATGGACCAACATGAGCCTAAACCCTGATGCTTTGCAGCTCATCCAGATGCCTCCTGGTGCCCAGGAGCAGCCAGAGTCAGCCAAGCCCTGCCCAGAGGGCAGCAGCCCGGGCTTAAGTGCTGCTAAGGGACAGAGCCCAGAGTCTCCTTCGAGCCCTTGATGGATACACGAGGCCCAATGCAAGGATTGTCTGTGGTTAACCCTCCCTGCAGGGAACAGGCCTCTGCCTGCATCACTAACCTCTGGCTGAGAAGCCCCCCTGCTACAGCCCCCCAGGGAGAACAGGCAGCCCTAGAAAGCAGCTGCTTAAAGCAAAAAGCAGCTAAGGGAAAGCAGGGAGCCCAACGCTCAGCAAGCGAGGCCCCCCCTTACCTGCAGGCAGGATGAGCAGAGCATGCAGCAGCAAAAGCAGAGGAGAGAAGGAGAAGAGAACGAGCTCCATGAGAAGACCCCCAGCCTGGAGAAGGGCAGGGTCCTTCTGAGGGGTTTTTGTAGCGGCGCGGGGCGGGACCGGCCCTGCCCGGCCCAGGTGAGCCCAGGTGAGCCAAGGTGAGCCCAGCTGGGCCCGGTCAGGCGCTGATGGGACGGGGCGGGGCCGGGCCAGGCTGCCCCAGGCACAGCTGCTCCGGGATTTAAGGCAGGCAAGGGGGGAGCCTCCATTTCCATGGTGTGAGGTGTGGAGAGGTTGTGATGCTGGGTCCTGCTGCCCCGGGAGCTGCTGCCTCAGGTTGGTGGGGTGAGGGAGCCGGGGGAGGTGTGGAGTTTGCAGGGGGGGTTGTTTAATTGAGTGAGAGGTGTCTAAGGAGGGCTGAGCCTAGATAAAGGGGGTGCTTTCTTTCATTATAGGTGGTCTGTGTGGGGGGCTGGGGCTGTGCAGAGCAGCTGCCCCCCCCCCCAGCAGGGGAAGGGCCTGTGGGTTGGGGGAGCCTGAGGCATGTGCTGGGCCTGCAGCCCCTGGGCAGTTACCCCGGGGGGGTTGCCAGGGCTCTGGAAGCTCCCTGCTCTGGAAAGGGAGGAGGAATGGGAACTGCCAGAGTGTTAAAGTGAAAAACTTGAGGTGTGACTTCAAAGGCTGTGATTGCTGGGGGTTTTCCTGCTCAGCAGAGGGTGATGAAGGAGCTTGCTGGGGGGAGAGGAGGGTCTCTGGTGGCAGTGATTTGCTCTAGTCCTGCTGGAGTTTCTAGATGCCTTAGTAGTACCAAATAAAGTGTTTGGGAATCTAAGGGAACTCTACTGGCTTCCAACACCGATTCCTTCTTAAAAAGTGCAGTATTTGGGTATTATTCATGCAGAAATTATGACCGTTCTGTTTTACAGCTGAGGTTTTTGTGGAGTGTGGCTCCAGGGCATGTTTAATCTTGGAGTTTGCAGGGTGTTCAATGAGGCCAAGGGGGCTCTGAGTGATGAGTCTTGTTCAAAAATCTTATTTTTTTTTCATTTTAAGGGCAAAAAAATATTTTTTTTCTCGTTCTTATTTTAAAGGAAGCAGTAGGCTTTGCTGTCTCAATTTGTAAAACCGAGTGCTGTTGGCAGCCTCTTAGCAGTAAAGCTTTGCAGGAGGCTCGTGTGGAGGGGAGGGGGAACAAAACCCTTCAGAACAACCTTGAAAATCTCCTGTCAATACAAAGGTTATGCAACTCAAAGGCTGTACAACAGGGATTTAGAGTTACTCAAATGTCTAAGCTGCCTCTCGAAAAGCTTGTTGTGCCAGGCTGCAGAAAGCTGCTCCCTTTCCTCTGTGTCCTGGGAATAGGCAAGATTGTGAGAGCTCGTTTCTCTATCTGATATTTCTTGACCTTTGCTGCCTACTCTATACGAACAGCAAAGATCAAGCTGAAGATGGGGAAGAGCTCGCAGATGAGCAGGTTATTTAGTCTAAAAACCATGTCACATCTGAGCTTTATCTCCTGCTTTAATATGGTTCCAAGCTTGACTTTGTCACTTTGATTTTTACCTGTCTTTTTTTTTTTTATTTGTAGTCCTAATTGACCCAGAGTCTACAGCAGTTATTGAAAGGAATAAAGTGTTGGATTATTGCTGAGTTCTATCACTTCAGCCTGTGGTGATTTAAGGCAAGAAAATCTACAGTAGAGTTAGCTGGGGAAATCAGAGTGAACTCTGCTAGTATACTAGGAGGGGAACTCTGAAATAAGAACCCCCAGATCCTTGCAGGAAGCCCCAAACGTAGCTGTTTATATATTTTTATCTGCCCCCGTTCCCTTTTTGCTGGTTCTTCGTTCACTTGAAAGCTCCCCCCAGAGGAGGAAACCCCGGGTGTGTTGTTCTGGTGAAGTGGCAATGGTTTTGCTTTGGGAAGAGCGTTCTGGATACGATTGTGTTTGTATTGTCAACACGAGTGTAACGTTTGCAATGTAAATATTTTGCCAAGGTGCTGGGACTGCTGCCTTTGTCATACACTGCAACCTACTTGTCTGACTGCTTTAGAAACATTTCAGTGCTTCCAGTTGGCTGGGAAATACTCTTTGTTGTTGTGGATCTCTCCTGTGCCCTCTGCCAGCAGCGGCTGCCTTGTGTTGGGCAGTTGGCTCCACTCTGCTGTGAGCTTCAGCTGCATCTCTGATGTGGTGACTGTGTCTCCAAGAGGAATGAGAGGGTCTCCTTGACTTCTAAAAAGCATTCTCTCCAGTTGCTTTTAAGTAACACACTCAAAGTGAGATTTTTCTGGTTTTTTTTTTCTCTCAGCCGCACTATTATTCTCATTTTTTTCTTGCTGGGATCAGCTGTTGACTGGTCCTGGCATTCCAGCTGCCTTGTTTGGCCAGCAAAGGGAGTGAGGGAGGCTGAGTAGCTGAAGCTGTGTGAGGAGTGTCATGTTCAGAGACAGTTTATTCAGCCTTTAATGCAGCTAGAAACCAATGCAAACCTCTTTTTTAATTTCCTTAATGCAGTTAGCTGGGCAGATGCTGGGGGGGCATTTGTCTTATGCAGTAAGGTTTTGGTTCTGGGCATGTAACACAGATTTATCTCTAGGGTGATGCTTATGGGTGTTTCATGCTTTTCACCAGAGGTTCTGTAACTGGCTAGTTTAGGATTTATTGCTGCCAGTGTCAATAATCATAAAACCCAAGTGAGTAATGGCCCTGACCACTTTGGGCTCCTGCTGTGGCCAGTACCTGGGTCTCCTGCCCCTGTAGGCATTAGAATAATGGCAGCACCTGGAGATTTGGCCTCATTGTTGCTGGTAGTGAAAAGCAGTGAACAGCAAAGGCTGTCACACTTGAGCCTGGGGGGAGAGGAATGTTGTCTGCATGGGTGCTCTGACCCCAGGGAAAAGCATCCAGTTTTGACTATTGCAGAGCTGACACTGCACTGGTGTCTGAGGCTGTGTTCACACCTCCCTGACCTAGCCAAATCACACTGGTGTGTGTGAAACATCACACCCAGGCTTTAGCAGCAAAGAGATGGAGAGGAATTTGAAAGGCTCATTGTGAGGAGCCAGCTTTGCCACCTGCAGGAGTGTCTCTGCTGTTAACTTCTTCCAAGGTGCTTGACTTGAACTAAAAGCAATTTGGTAACTATATATTACTTGATGCTTCTTCAAGGCAAGACCAAGGGATGGAGAAAAAGCTCCTGCTCAAAGCCTCGTGTTAATTACAAATCCCTGAGGTTGCTAGGAAACCTTATCTTCAAATGAGTGTACAAGCAATCAGGCTGGATGCTGCTAATAAAGGGATGTGGAGATTTGCTTTGTCTTATTCCTCCCCTCCTGGCTGTGCTAGAAGATTGAGATGAAGCTGTGTCAGGGTCTGGGAGGGAATCATCCCTCTCCTGAGATGTCCTGGGGCTGCAGGGAGGGGTGGGCAGTGCTGTCTGTCATCACAGCTCTGCTGGAACTGCCAGCTCCCCAGCCACAATAAACCCGAGTCACTGATCCTGCCAACCTCTGTGACTGCAGGCTTGGGGGTATTTCAGACAACTCTCACTTCTAATGAACACCAAGTGGTGTTTTCCTCCCTTTCCAGTGAGGTCTGGCTTGCCTTGCTCCAAGCCAGCAGGCTCTTCCTACCCTGTTTTAAATGAGCAGTCCCAGAACACCAGTCTCTTGGCACTTTTTATACACGGTTGGGTTTTGCTGCTTGTCAGGTGCTTTCAGGATGCATGATAAGGGGCATTGTGCTGGCTGGAGCAAAGTCCTGTTTGGCAATGGTAAAAAATGGGAGAAATCTAGAAAAGAAAAGAGTTTCAGTACAGCTGCCACCTGGAAAAAGTGGAGACTTGGTGTTGAAAGGACAGGAAAGGACTCTCCAAGGCTCATCCAACTCTTGAGGTGTAAATTCTGTTGGAACAAGTGTCTTCTGCACAGTGAACTCTGCAGTTACCTGCTCTCAGGTGTGGCCTCCCGGGCAGGTGTGACCCTCCTGCTTGCCCTGAGACTGGGGCTGCTGGGCAGTGCTGAGTTGTGGTGAGATATCCAGGTTTATCCAGCCTGAGCTCACTGCTAGAATATCTCCTGCCAGGTGGTGGGCTGAAACCCCGAGGTCTCCTGGGTGGCACTGAGGGTGGCAGCTGTAGGAGGAACCTGCTCAGTGGTGAAGGTGTCCAAATGCTGTGGAGAGCCCTCCTCCACCTCCCTGCCACCTCCTGGGCTAAGGCAGCAGGGAGGGTGGGCTGCCACTTGAATTCTGCTGGGGGGGGGTTTTTGCTGCAAGACAGCCATGAGGCCAGAGCAGGCTGGAAGTCTGGATGGCTGGGCATTGATCTGAAACTCCTTGGCAGAGAGGGAGCCAGAGCTGTGACAACATCAACACACCTTGTGCTGCAAAGGGTTTATTGATGAGCTGCCCACAGTGGAGTCAGGCAGGTGACCCTGCTGCCCTCCCTCACAGCATTCTCCTGGCTGCAGTGCTGAAAGGGCAGAAATAAAGCATTAATTTCGTGTTGGAGCTGGGGGAATTGCCTCTCTGGGTGTGCTTGTCGTGGCAGCTTTTGTTAATTACCCAGAGAGCTTTCTGATAGTTATTGCAGGCAATTGTAGCCTTTCAAGCAAAAGCTTTGTAAACAAACAAATTTATGGGTCTGTTGATGGTGCTCTCTAACCTGGGTGTCTAACACTGGCTGGGCAGCCAGCAGCCCTGGTGGGGAGGAGGTGAGACCAGGAGCTTTCCCAGCAGGTGTCTGGAGGGAGTGTTTGCTAAGAGATGTTGGCTGGAAACTTCACCCGAAGTCTGCTGTCCTCTTTCCTCCGTGGTAAACTCCTGCTCTGAAATAACTGCAGCTGAAACTTGGAGCAACTGCTCCCCACTGAAGAATAAGTGGCTGTTGTGATCTCGTTTGCCTCATAGCTCTGGAAAATGCAGAGCTGCACAGGTAGCAAACTGCTCCGGATCTTGATCGGTTCTGAAATCTTAAATGAATTTGAAATGCTTTGATTTGAGCTCTGAAGTGAATTTTGTAATGGTAATTTTTTTAAACAAAAGCCTTTTGTGTGTTGAAGTGGAATAATAACACTTAGCTTCATTGTTCTTTTTTTTTCTCTCTCTCCAGAAGATCTCTTCAAAATCATGTCAATGAACTTTTCTGATAGAAGTAGCCACTGAATAAAAAAAAATCATGTTTTGAACAGAATGTGCCAAGAGGTCCGTGGGGGAGTTCTGACATCCATCCAGCCTTTAATACAGCTAGCAACCAATGCAACCCTCTTTATCCTGCCTCTAAATAGCTCTTAAAAAGCAGGCTCTTCAAATGCCACCAAATTATTCCCCTTCATTGGAGCTTTGCTTTATTCCCAGCTCGTGATCAGATCCAAGTGAGAAAAAAATAAACTGTCTTCGACTGTCCCAAGTGGCTGGGCTGGGCTGGGCCTGACTCGGGGCCCCTCACATGTGGAATTTGCATTTTGAGCTGCTCTTGGGAATCCAGTGAGTTGCTCCCTGCCTTGATCTCTTAGAGCCTTGTGTTCCTGTCCAGCCTGCTCTGATCAGGACTCAGTCCCAGCTCAGTGGTTCCTGAATGCCAGTTGCAATGCAGGACTTGGCCCCTTCTGTTTTGGAGCTCCCAGCATGGGGCAGGTTTCTTCAGCCACACCTGACAAACAGAGGGATTTTCATTTAGCAGGGAAGAGAGTTCACTGAGATTTTTCTTTTACATCTTTATGTTCACAGAGCTTAATACCTCAGCTGCTGGCTGCTGGACTGTCTGGTCATTAGCAATGACCTGCTCCAAGTTTGGGGGTCTTGCACTTACTCTTTGTGCCAAAGTGGGGTTTTTATTGCTGTGCTGCTGGGAAAGGGAAAGCTTTAGTGGGAAGCATGGCAGGTATGTGCCTGGTGCAGCAGGAGAGCCCTCTCCTCTTCTGGGGAGTTCCCTTCAGTGTGTTCAATGGCACTGAAAGCAGTGACAGCCTTGGAGCCAGGCTCTGACTCAGCTGCTGCAGTGAGAGCAGCCCTCATCTCCTGATCTGGGTCTGAATTGCCCCGGGGATGTCCCTCTAATGCACTCCAGCTCCTGTCTGTCAGGTACTGCCTGTTCTGAAGTAGACCTGGCTGCCCCAGATGGGCTTGGATGTACCAGGTCTGCTCTCTGCAGCCCCAGGGAGCTGTGGTGGGGTTCAGATGGAAGCATCTCTGGAGCTGTGCTGCACGGACACAGTGGCCAAGCCCTGGAGATGCCGAGGCTCAGCTGCACCTCTCCCTGGTGGTGGCTCTGCATAAGCTGCACTGCGAGGCTTCCCTGCCCTGCAGGAGCTGATGGGGAGGAGGAGGGTCCTCAGTGGCTGCTTTGCTATTGAAGGTCTCGGGAGGTGATTTGTCTTGATTAAAACGAGCTTATTGTTGCATCTGTAGCTTTGTTTTCCTCCAGGAAAATATTGCTAATTTATCCAGCTAGATGCCTAAGTGACATACTGATGTGCTCTCTGGTCTTGAAAAAGATTCTCTTGGTATCTGAGCATGGTAATGATTGACACTAATTGTTTTCAGTCGTTGGAATCCTCTGGCTAGTGCTGAGCTGGGTGTGTGGAAGGTGCAGGTATTAGTGTGGTCACAGCAGTCATGGTGCAGTAGCAGTGTCTTTTATAAGAGTTCAAGATCATTTGTGGTGCCTCTTGTTTTAAATGGTCTGTTTACTGTGGACAAAACTGCCCTCAGAAGAATTTAACAAGGATGAGTGAATCCTCTGGAGATGCCTGAGCTGGAAGGATGCTGCTTGTGTCCTCTGCCAGCCTGACTCCACTGGGGGCCACTTGGATTTCTCCATGTCCTGTCTCAGCCTGTGCAGTCTCCTCAGCTGGGGACACTGGCTCTGCAACCAGCAAGCCCAGTTCACCCAGCGTGGTCATCTCTTCTGTAGGAGCTTCTCCTGGCACCACTGGAGAGATGGATTCTCCTCACCTCCGAACAGAGCCCCTGTCACTGCTTTTTGTGGCTGAAGGTCTGTGAGGAAGGAGGGGGAATGTCACTTGCCATGCTAAGTCGGGGGCCATGCCATGTTTTTATCTGGTTGCACAGACTGTTTTTCACCCTGGAGTTGTCTAATCTTTGATCAATAATCCTGACCTCTTCCAACAGCTCGGGGCACGTGTGTTTGCAAGCACATGAGGGGAAGAAAGGCTGGCTGCCTTGCTGCTTAGCAGTCTAATGATTGAATTTAAGCTGCTGTGATTCACCCAACCCCTGTGTGTAGCAAACAGATTTAGAATCATTTGAATGGAAGGAACAACATGGTTTGAAGTGAGGCTGGGGAGTGCAGGTAAAGCCAGCAGCAAGCTGACCAGCAGCTTCATGCTGCTGCAGACTGCACAAAAACAAAGCCAGCAATAATGAAAGCCACCATTATAAATCTGCTGCTTATTGCTTACAGCTTCAGGCTGACTTAAAATCAACTTTTAGTAGCTCCATATTAGGGAATTGTTTCCTCTGGATTTGATTACTAGGATGGATAGATTGGAAATCTGCATTTCCATATAGATAGAAGTGTTCTGTTCTAGCCCTGCTGCATTCCTGAGGAGGAAAGGAGCTCCCCAAGGCTGCTTGTTTTAAGGGACTGACCCCAGGACAGGCTGGGGAGGATGTGCAGGTGAGGACATGACCTGCAGGGGTCTACTGGGCTCGGTTCCACGCAGTTTGGTTTCTATTAGGCTAATGACTCTAATCTTTGTCTGGAATCAGAGCACCATTAAATTAGCTCCTACTTTCTGATGATTGAAGGGCTGTGTGCAAGAAAGGATGCTGAGGTAGAGATGTGGGTTTTTAGCCTTTTAAAGGGTTTAAGAGCTCTTAATATACTTTGAGCTAGCAGAGGAGATTTATTCTTACATGACAGTCCATGCTGCCAAAGGGGAGAGGTGGATCTTCTCTCTTATGGCAGAGTGCTGTTTGCATGATGCTACTTCCCAACACCTATTTTTCCTTCCTCTGCTTCTAGGTGTGGATTTCCATTCTTTTCTTCTCCCTTGCAACATCTTAGGGAAAGAGAATCTGGTGGTTTTTTTAGGGAAAGAGAATCTGGTGGTTTTTTTAGGGAAAGAGAATCTGGTGGTTTTTTTAGGGAAAGAGAATCTGGTGGTTTTTTTAGGGAAAGAGAATCTGGTGGGTTTTTTAGGGAAAGAGAATCTGGTGG
>WYEA01009185.1:369-32607 GCA_033558465.1 Alcedo atthis | reverse complement strand
GAGCAGCCTGGGCTAGTTGAGGGTGTCCCTGCTCCCTGCAGGGGCTGCACTAGATGCCCTTTGGAGCTCCCTTCCAGTCCCTAACCATTCTCTGATTCTATTACCCAAGCAGAAGAGGAATTGCAAAGCTCTCTAAACAGACCCTTCCTAGAAGGCAGCTGGGCTCAGTTGTGGTCACTCTGCGGGGGGACACCCGCAGGGGAGCTGTGGGAGTGGCAGAGCCAATAACCGCCTGAAATCCCAGTTCTCCCAAACCCCAGCGTGCTGCCCCCACCTCTGCCGGCAGTGCTGGCTCGGCAGCCTGGCTGCAGCCCGGCCAAGCAAACCTCGGGGCAGGCTGAGGGGGGTGAATGCGGGGGGCTCGGGGGGAGCCGAGGAGCTGGAGACGCCCCGGGAGCGATGGGAGCAGCGCGGCTTGGCCAGCTGAGGGAGCAGGAGCTGCTGCATCCTCTGCCTTCAGCTCTCCACGTCGGGACGCTGCCCTGCTCTGCTGCAGAGGCTGGAGGGCTTGTTTTCCCCTTACTGTTTAAAAGAAGTAAATCAGGACACGTTTTGGGGGCCTCCAAGCCTCGGTGGAGCTTTTCCAAGAGCAGAGAATTTGCCAGATACAGCAAATAGCTGCTCCAAGCCATCTCTCCCTGCTGGCTGCAGCACCAGAAAGCTCAACTTCCCTCGTTAACAATTAATGACGCTAAGACTTCATGCTCCTAATAATGTCATCATTGATTACACCTTGAAATGGCAAGACCCAGTTGCCAGGGACAGCAGCCTCAGCCTGCACCCAGCAAATAGGTCAGCACTGGGGGGGTGTTGGTGCATGAATAGCTGTGCAGAATGTTGGGCTCCATGCCTTTCCTTGGGAGGTACTGACTCACTCATTAGGGATTCATTAGTGAGCTGTGACAAATTGCTAATGGCATTTTCCATGCAGCTTAAAGAACAGGGGATGGCAGAAGGTGGCAGTGCTGGCTGCTGCCATCCCCTGGGGGGGGTGCTGCCATCCCCTTGGGGGGGGTGCTGCCATCCCCTTGGGGGGGTGCTGCCATCCCCTTGGGGGGGTGCTGCCATCCCTGGGGGGTGCTGCCACCCACAGTGGCCACCAGAAAGAGCTGGAGAGCTGCTGCCCTGCTTCTGAGGCTCTGGTCTGGAGGTGGGCTCACTGTAGGAAGCCCCTTGGTGTAGGGAAGGGGGGATGCTCTCTGCAGGCAGTGGGGTGGAGAAAAGCCCTGCACAGGGTTGTGTGGAGGAGCCAGGATCCAGTACCAGAGATGCAAAACCCCTGGCCTGCCAGCAGTGAGCTTCTGCAGGGACCCACTGCCTGGGGAGGGCTCCAGTAAGGAAGAAAACAGAGAAATGTGACACTAACCAGTTACAGCAGTGACAGATTTTGAAGCTTACTTTGCAAGTTCGGGACAAAGGTGTTCTCAAAAACCAAATTACACTTGTTTTATTACAAGAGGGTTTTGTTGTTGTAGGAAAAAGTAGGGCTGGTTTTTTTTGTGTGCAGCTTAGACTTGAAAGAAAATGAGAGAATCTGATCTGGTTCCTTGCATAAGGGCCCCAGAGCTGTGTTAGGATTACCAGTGTGCCACTTATTACCTCCCCATTTGTGATCGGGGTGACTTGTTGGGACCTGTGGCCATTTCCCTGTGTTTGCAATGAAGTGCTGTCCAGCACCATCTGAATGTGACAGCCAGGAGTGCTTATTAGTCCTGTCACAGGTACCAGAGCTGGGAAAACTGCATTTAAAGCTGGATTAGTGTCACTGAAGATGTTGAGTGAGGCAGCTTTCCGACCAGAGCTCTGATGGGAAGGGGCCTTCTCTAGGCAGCCCAGCAGCCTGGAAGCTCTGGGACCTTGTTGGGTGTACTGGGCTGTAGGAGGTGCACAGCATGCAGAGCCTCTCTTGTGTCTTTTTATTTCAAAGATCCATCGAACATCAGCAGAATATTAATTGCTAAATTAGAAAGATAACGTGTGTGCTGCTGTACTTGTGCTTTGAGGGGCCACTCAGAGCTCTCCCTGCCTCTGCCCCTGTTAGAATTGCACGTTGTCCTTTGCTCAGCCTTTGAACAGGGCTGGTCCCCGTGACAAACTTTTTGATTCTGTTTTCTTTGAGTCAATGAATGTCACAAACTAGATAACAGGAGGGATTTTGCTTCTAAATGGAAGCTTCTTTTTAAGCAAAAAAGTGCAAGCAATTCAATTCCTAGCCTGGCTGCTTTTGCAGAAGATGTGTGCCTTAACCATAGGCTCTGAGCTATAAGTAGAATAAATGTTAGGCTGAAGCCAATTAATGTGTGCAAACAGAAGTCTGAGAGCACCATGTCTCTGCTTAAAATGCCCCTCGGTCCCCCCCTCTGCTCCAGCAGCAGGCAGAGCCAGGGTGGCAGTGGGAACTTGCTGCTCTGAGCATCTTGGAGTCTAACAGCCTAAAAGCAGCAAAGGCAGGAGTGGTCAGACCCATCTTCTCTGGGAATGCAAAGCAAGGCTGTCAGATGGCCAGCAGTGGCACAGAGAACGACTTGCCTGGCCCAAGATGTGAAAATCGGTCACCTCAAAGAGCCACGGTGGCACTGGGAGCAACACAGAGCTCTGTAAATACATCCTTGAGGGGCAGAAGAAAACGCTGCTTTGCCACGAGGTTGTCAGGAGCTGTTCTCCAGGGCAGTGCTGGCTGAGCTTTCTCCAGCCCAGCATCCCACCCTTGGCTTAAAATACCCTGTTTATTCATCACAGCATCTTCCCCACAATAATACTCACTTTCCAACCGTGCATCGGCTGAGCTGGAGCCTGGGCAAGGGGGTTTCAGTCCTTGCAGTGCCAAGGTGGGGATCACTGGTGGGTGACCCAAGGCAGAGGCAGCAGCTTGTGAAGGAGCTCTCTGGTGGAGGGAGGTGAGTCCAGGTCCAGAGGAGGGTGGGCAGAGGCCTGGGAGGGCACAGGCTGGCTGGGGAGCTGCAGTGTGGCATGGGAATATTCTGAATATTCCAGCAGCTGGGTGCCAAGTGCCTGGGGACAGTTTGCAGGCTGCCTGCAGAGCCAGCTAAACAGCAGCTACCTCACCACCACTGCTGCTTTCCCTGAATTCATCCCTAGAGGGGCTATAATGAGACAGAATGGGGAGTATATTTTGGAAGCAATTCGCCTTAAATGTCTTCACTTCCTTTTTTTTTTCTTTTTTTTTTCTTTTTTTTCTTTTTTTTTTCTGAGCACAGTCTTTGGGGAGCTGAGTGCAACGTTGTCTAATGGGCTGGGTGTCTTCTCTTGCCTGCACTCCATCTTCGGGGATGGCAGCTAAACAGGAGTCCCTGGCATCTCAAATTAGAGTTTAAAAGCCTGAGATTCAAGGACTAAGGCGAGAGAGGGAAGGGTTTTTCTCAGCTTGTGGTTAAATGCACTGCACTGCTGCATAATGAGAGGAAGAATAAGGAACTTTCCAGGGGAAATGAGGTGCCAGAATAAAGAAAAATGCTGGAATTAGTCTTTAAAAATAACTATTATTGCCTGGTCATTGTGTGTACCTTGCCTCTCATTCTTGTGGCAGCCCAGAAGTTGGTGTGAAGAATTATGAGCCATCAAAGGCTATTTTTCTTAGTTTTGAGACATGGTAGAAGAGACTCGGTGTAAACACACGTGATGCAACAGTTTAATTAGTGAAATAAAACAAGGTATTTGAAGTCAATCTCTTGACACTTTCCCAGTTTCTATGAGAGACTTCAACGTCGACTGGTATTTTTAATGGAAAAAAAAATTAGTGTCACCCATAGGTGTCTGAGCAGAGCCTTCCCAAGTGCTCTGGAGGTTTCTCCTGGAGCAGCAGGGCTGGTGCTCTGACAGGAGCAGAGGCAGGTTCTGCTCATGGGCAACCTGTCTCCATCTGGCTCTCCCTCCTGTGTCTGTCTCCTTCCTGCAATCAGGGGGTGTCTTCCTCTGCTCCTCCCCTTCCCCTCTCTGCACGCTGGCAATTAGGTACTTGGGAGAAATAATGAATGTTTTGGGTTTAAAAAAGAATTTTTAAATAGCTTTTTGGTGACGAGGAAGCCAAACAAGCCCATCTGCTCCTGAAACGTGTGTGGGTTTGTCTTCATTAATCACAGGGGCCAAGTGGTTGGGAAAACTTGCCCATCTTTCCCTTTAAAGTGGCTCTCGAAATAACTCCAAAATATTGGTTTTGACCCTTCCCCTTAAGGGACGTGGAAAATCTGAGGGTCTGGTGGTTTCCTGCCTGTTTGTTGCCTAGTTAGCAGAAACAAACTGAGTAGAAAGGGGCTGTTAATTTAGTATCCAGCACTGATCTAAGCCATGTGAGCTTGCCCCTTGGCTGGTGTGAGCTGCTGCAGCTTGTGCTGAGTGTGCTGCAGAGCTGGGGTGGGGGAGCTGCATCTGGGAGGGGGTTACCTCTACCCTGCAGGGGCCTGGGAACACCTGGTGCACTGAATCCCCAAACTGGTGGCAGTGGGAGGTGTGCTGAGTCCTGTCAGTCTGTGAGAACAGGGAGATGCTCTGGGGTGCTCAGCACAGAGGGATGTAGGAAAAACCCCCAGCCCTTTTCTCACGGGCATCGTGACAACCCAGTTGCTGGAGATTTGCCTCCTGAGCCCTTCCAAATCAAAAAGCCCAGCAGGGTAGAGCTTGGGAATTCTGGATCAGCTGTGAAAATTCATATCCAGCAGCTTTGGGAACCTTTTGGGAAACAACTGGTGTCACTGGAGCTCCAGCTTTTCACTGCTAGTGTTTTGTAAGGCAAACGATTTCCAGTCTGAAAGCTGCCTGGTCTCCAAACCTCCTGGAACTGCACCTAGCAGGGGATTTGCTGAAGCTGCTGCTGGCTTCTCTCTCTGAACCTGAGATGCTTCAGACTTCTGCTGCTTTATTGCATTTTTTTTTTTTAGCAAAGTTGTTGTGGGGGGGGAAATTTGCAACCATCAATCAGTTGTGCTTGAGGAGGGAGGGAACGTTGAGCTGCAGTGACACAACTTTCCCTGCTCTGTTCTGTACTGACTGGCCTGGCCTGGGCACAGCTTTTCCATCTGGGATGGGGACTATAATTAGCCTGTCTTTCACAACTCCTGCTTTTGTCACTCTCCATGCTTCTCTGTAATTGGATTGCTGGGGAAAAAAATGTGAGAAAACAAATTATAACCCACAATAATTTCTGCATCTTTTTTTCCATCTCATCCTCTCCTTTTCCCCCTGCTCTCCTGCGTTGACTGTTGTTGAACCTCAGAGGCTGCAACTCCCACTGCTGTGAAGTGACCTTGGGTGGTGATTGAGTACTGAGGTGCAGAATCCCTTGCTAAGAGCTGGAGTTTGCCATGGTTACCTCAGGACTGCATATGCAAATAGTCTCTTGGAAGTCCCAGTAGGAGGATGCAGCACCCCAGCTGTGCAGTATTCTTTTAAGCACACAGGTCTGGAATGCTGAGCTGCTTGGGTGTGCTCTGGGAGCCAGTGGAGCCCCCTGGGTGATGAGCAAGCAGTGAGAGCCCAGCACGCTGGTGAGGACAAAACCCAGGCTCCCTGTGGGACTACAGCATTACATGCTTCATGTGGACCAACAGCAATACACCCTTCAGACTGAAAAAGCAGCTCTTCTGCTAGCAGCCTGAACCCAAGGGATGAGGGCTGCTGTGTGAAGCAGGCTCTTGGCAGGGCAGGCAGCAGCATGGCCCAGGCAGTGCTCCTCAGAGAGGTCTCTTGACTGCCAGGTACTCACCAGAAAGAGAAATCCTTTGTGTGCAGGGATGGGATCGTTTCCTCCCTAGGTGCTGTGACTATTATGTTTATTAAGCTCCATTTTTCTCCCAAGGACAAAGACATAACTCTGCTCATCTGCTGCTGAGGTCTTCTGGCAGGTAATTGGTGACTGACATTGACAAGTCTCCTTCAGAGTCCTTAACAGTCAATCATCTGCTGACCTTGCTGGTGCTGGTTGTGTAAACCATTGCAAACCATGTTGGAGGCTGCCAGAGGGGGGGTGAGGTAGAGAAATTCCTCTGGTAGGGTCTGGACTGAGTTTCTCCCTCCCCTGAATGAGGGGACAGGGGGGAAAAACTTTACCTTGAAGATCTAGGAGGAAAGACTGGTGAGGGATCAAAGGCACATCCTGGGAGGACTGAGCTGATTTGGGATCCTAGTTTGGCAATGACAGGTTTTATTCCTGGCTTTAGACAGCAGTTGCTGGGATGTTTGCAGGTCCTTGTTTTGCAGAGGTCCATGATGGTCCCTGTGCCAGTCCTGCAGCCACTGGCAGTGCTCCTGGGGAGGCCTCTGCTGGCACCTGCTCTCTACCTGCTCAGATGCTGCCACTAAGGACGTGTGTGTGGGTTTGATGGGGCAAATTCCATTTGAAATATGCTCTGCTGAATTGGGTAAATAACAAGCAGCTCTGGACAAAAGGCAAAACCAGCTGAGCTCCAGCTAAAGCTCTGCCTGCAGTGCTGCTCTAGAGATGCAGTTCAGAATCAAGGCCCAGGCTTTCCACTGCCTGGACTGGTCTCATCCCTGCACTAATGTGGCAAAAGCAGACAGAAAAGGTCTCTTCTCTGCCTGGCCGGAGAGCTGATCTCTGCTGGTGTCCCTGCATGAGGGTGGCAAAGCCTGTTGAGAGGACAGGAGCCTGAAATAATTCCCCTGCAAATACCATTTATTCTCCTCAGTACTCCAGGCTGTTTAAAACAACTTGAATGATTGAGTGTGAAGGAGAGGGATGATCCTTTTCTACTTTGGTGAGCTCTGAAGTTCAAACCGGTTTCAGTGGCACAAGAGGAGCCGTGTGGAGCTGGAAGTGCCCATCCATCCACCCATCAGCTGCAGCAGTGTCTGTGCAGCCTGTGGCAGGTGGGAGATGGTACCTCCCCAGAACAGGGTGCAGAGCAGCTGCAGCCCCTGTGCCTGCCGTGCCCAGCAGTGGTCACAGGGTGCTGCAGGAGCTCAGTTGCTCAAAGCTGAGGCTGTTGGTGATCGTGGTGCAATCACTTTGACACTTGTCAGCTGCTTGCTCACCCTTTTCGGGTCCCTTTGCTCTGCCAGAGCTGATTTGAGAATCCTGTGTTCACTTCTGCCTTTGCAAAGGGGGAATAAAGTGCCACGGTTGTTAGGAAGCTGTGCAGCCCTCTGCTCCTGTAGCGTGTAGCTCAGAAATAACCTCAGCCATGTACAACACAGAGCCATGCTCAGCTACCTGCACTTCTTTCTTGCTCTTTCTTTGCTGCCAGGGAGAGCTGTGGAGAGGCAGCAGTAACTCACCATACACCACTAGGATCCGGACAGCATCGTGTTGGAAACACCCATCTAAACATCTACAGGATGGAGGGGAGCCTGTCCTGATTTGCTGGGACCACTCAGACCTAGGAAACTGCAAAGCAAAAGCCAAGAGTTACTCTTTGTGGCAGAGTAAATTCTTTGAAGAGCTCTAGCCAAGGAGTCGAAGTCGTTGCCCCCACTTTGGGTGGAGTTTGCAGCAGGGAGCCTGAGCTGCTGCCTCTGCCCCTGTAGCCCAGACACGAAGGCTGAGGAAAGGCTGCCGAGTTTGAGGCTGACGTTGCACGCTTCTCCCTGCTCTGTTTTCTGGCTGTCTCCGGAGGCCAGGGGCCACGGCACGGAGCAGTGTCAGTAGATAACCCAGCACCCCCCAGCAGCCCTGAGTGCTGGCAGCCTGGGCAAGACGACAGCAGTGTCTCTTCCCGCTCCCCCCTGCCCTCCACACCTCCTTTGTCCAGTTGCCCAGGAGGCTGTGGGTGGTAAATCAGTGGCACAGGCACGGTGCAGAGGCTCCTTCCCACCTGGTGCCTGCGCAAAGGAGCGAAGTGATTCATCTCCTCGGAGCTGCAGAGCTCTGCGATCCTGTGCAGGGACAGGCTGGCTGGAGCCAGAGCCCTCCCGCAGCTGACCCTGTCGTCTGCACGGGAGATATACGACCCATTACCAAAAAAAGGCTGGGTGCCTCGGAGGGCTGTAGCTGTGAAATACTGCCGGAGGGACTGCAAATGGAGCAGGGATGATGAACATGTAATTACAGAATTGAGATACTTTCCAGTCCCAAAGTAGCATTTCACAGCTATTACTGCAAATGAGAGCCAGCATTTACTTCACTATTCATGTTTCTACCCTTTAGAATGGCTTTTATTTATTTTTATTTTGAAGTGAGACTGAGTTGTTAGGGCTAAAAATGAGACGGAGTAAATTTGGGAGAGAAACTGAGAATAAGCTGCTGTGGTTGCTTCTCGGGGGGGATGGAAGGGTTCCTCAAGCTGGGAAGCACAGCAAGGACTGGGGAATGGAGCTGATGGTGGTTGGGTGGCTCTCAGTGCAACAAGCTACCCAGGGAGGTGATGCCTTCAGACCAGGACTCCTTTTGGGAGCATGTTTGAGCCAGGATGGGGTTTGTTCCCGAGGTGAAGGGATTGATGTGTGTGAAACGTGGGAGGGCTGGTGTTTGTTTCTCCCTGGTGCTGCAGCCTCTAAGGATCTGTGTGTTTCTGATGACAGGTTGTCAGTCCTCAGCTGGAGAAGCTGCTGCACTAGATCTGAAATTATAACTTGTCAAGTGCTTTTCTGAATGGTTTTACACTTTACTGCTGCTCATTTACCAAACACCCCATAGCTTTTACCAGTGATGTTCTGAAGCAGACGTGAGAAGGATCTCCATCAGAACTTGGCCTTGTTAGTTGCCAGGAGCTGCTGGTTCCACACACTGCTTCTTTCTTCACATTCATGGGGACAAGAAATGGTGCTGGAGCTCCCCAGATGCTGTGCTGGGAGCTGTGGAGCAGAGCAGGGTTGCCAGATGTGGTTTGCTGCTGCAGAACAGGGATTCTGTGGGGCAGGGTCAGCAGCAGGTCCCTGGTCGTGGCTCTTGCTTCTCTGGAAGTCCTTCTCCAGTCCTGTTTCTGACGAGGCTGGTGGATGTGAAAGGCAGAACCACTATCAGTGTTAGACCAGAGGCAGGAGAAGGCCTTTTCCACCCTTTGTTTGGGCAGGGATTTGGCAGGTAGGCTGCACAGGGGCTGGAGGTGTGGATGTCTGCACAGCACTGACAGCTTTCAGATGCTAATGCCTCCCCTCTGGGAGCTGCTGAGCCAGCCTGGGGGGTGGAAATGGCATTTTCCCCAGTTCCTTGGCAAAGGAGGGCACTAGAGCCTTCCTAGAGACTAGAGCCTGTGGCATGTCTCTACCTGGAGATACTGATGCCCCCCCCACCCCCTAAAACCAAACCCCATAGGGACTAAACCAACTCCAAAACAACACAAACCCCAAACCAAACCCAGACACTGTCTTGGCTGAGCTGGCTCTGTGGCCCTGCTTGGCCAGGGGCTGGGATGAGGTGACCTCTGGGGGTTCTTCCCAACCTCAACCACTCAGATTCTGACCAAGCAGAGCTGCTGGTTCCCCACAGAGCCCTGGGTGGTTCGTGGGTCGAAGCATGAAGCTGTGCAGGCTGGAGCTGTGCTGCCACAGATGCCCAGCTCCTTGTTCTCTCCCTCCTCAGACACACGTTGATGTGGCCAGGGCAGGTTCTGCAACCTCCTCGTGGCACTGAGGAGATGGCTGCAGCTGGGAAGCATGTGAAATGCCAGTCACTGGGCTTAAAAAGAGTAAAAGACTCTTCAGAGAGACTCTTTTTATAACGAACTTATATGATCTGACAGTCACACACTCCAAAATTGAATTAATAAATCATTCACAGCTCTGGTTGGAATAGTTAATCCATGTTTTGTGCCCCAGCAGAGAGGAAAATGGCCTGCTTTCCTTGCTTTATGACACATTAGGCCTAAACAGAATTAATGATAAGGCTTTCTAACTTTATTTACTGTGGAGAAGAGCTGTTTCTAAGGGGATGGTAAGGGAGAGAAGGGGAGGAATGAGCTCTGAATAGTTGATTTCCTCAGCAGAGGGTTTTAATAATATGCAAGTCTTGTAGTTCTTGCCCTGTGTGCAGTGGCAGTGGATGCCAGGGGAGAGGGCACTGCCCTGGTGAGCAGAGGAGCTGGCACAAGTGACACTGCTGAGGGTGCCAAGAGCTGATGGCAGCTCTCCATCCCACGTTGGTGAACTAGGTGGTTTCAGAAGGAGCAGCTCAAAGCTGTGGAGCTCTGGTCAGATCTTTCCCTTGGCTGCTCCTGCCCCAGCAGCACACGGTGCTCTGCTGGAGACCAGCTGAAGCTGGGAGGGGAATTACCTTGTCTCTGCCTTTCTGCCAGGCCTGGGCACTCTGCACAGATACAGCATTTCTTCCAGTCATCTTCTCAGGAGTTCTGCTCGTGTGAGGAGATTCTAGAGCAGGGGACAGTATGGCTAATTAAACAGCTAAAGATGGAAGCAAACAGATAAATCAGATTTCCCCCCTGTTGCCGGAGAAGTTAATTATTGAAATGTTAAGTGTATTAGATGCAATGAATAATTAAACCAAACTGCAGATTAAACATCCCTTTGACACAATCTTGGGAGTGTTAGTGGTGAGGGTTCCAATCCTCTGACACCAGATGTATGTCCTTTCTCTTCCCACTGTGGGGCTTCCCTGTTTGTGGGGGGAAAGTTTCCCTGGGCACCAAAATATTCCTCGGCAACTTTTCCTCACCTGATGGATTTTCCACTACTGAGCTTGATAAACTTTTAGAGAAGTGCCCTAAGAAGTGTGGTGGATGTTTACCAGGTGAGTGTGAGAGCCCCTGGCTGGCAGGGGCAGGAGGGTGTGTTAGGTGGGCATGTGCCACCCCTGTGCTGCTCTGCTGCCCTCCCTAAGCACTGCCCCTGGCTGCTGGGCCAGCAGGAGCTGGTTCTGAGGCCACAGCCTCGGGAAAATCGTGTAACCCTCCCTGGGCAGGGCTTGCCCCAGGCTGAAGGGCTTTGTGGTGCTTTCATGATGCACAGGACTTGAAAACCCGAGTGATTTTATCAGGGAGCTGCCTTGTGCCCCCTCCCTCTTCCCTCAGCTGTGGGCACAGGCACAAGCAGAGGGTGACACTGCCCAGGCTGGGGCTGCACCTGAGACTTCAACCTGACTCCCCAGTGCTGCTTGACTCCCCCAGCAGCTTTGCAGTGATGAAACCCCAATTTAACTAGCAGAGCCAGCACGGGCAGCTGCCTCCACCCAGCCCTCCATTTAGCAGAGCCCTGGAGCAGCTCCATGTGCTGTGTCACTGGGCTGCCGTGGCTTTCCAGTGCTCACAGCCACCCTCCTGCAGTTGGATTCTTAGCATCTTGAAGCCACAAATGGGAAGAAAGGGCAGGAAGTTATTTCATGTGGATCAAAAGAATAATTTAGGAAGCAAGCTGTCTTTTTCGTTATGGTCCACTTTCATTCTAGGCAGTGTTAATGAAATATTCAACCAGTGACACCCTCGACACGAAATCATCCTTCAGTAATTCACCCAGCCTTTAATTAGACTTAAAAGAAAGTCATTGTCAAATTAATTTGTCCCTCAGACGTTATTTTGGGTCAGTTTATGTTCCCCAGTTAAACCAGAGAAACTACAGAGCTCCTGGTTGAGAGAAGTGAAAGGGGAAAGTTTATTTAGACCAAGATATTTAGTTTCAAGAGTCCCCATGTGCACACAAACAGCCCGAGTGAAACTGCTTTTGGCTGTTGCTGCCTCTGAAGGATTTGACTCTCCCTGCCCAGCCCCAGCAGGGTCCCCAGCCAGGTGACTCCTGTCTGTCCAGCTCCACATGCTTCTGCTGAGAACCATTCAAATGCTAATTTCCCCTAATTCCTAATTAATTGACCCTCACTATCGTTCTCTTGCAAGATGAGGCTAATGGGTTTTCGATCAGAAGCCCCAGTCAGCAGGATGCTCCAGCAGGTGCTGGAATAGGCAGCCCAGGTTGATGTCCACGGAGCTGAGCCTGCCCAGGCTGCTCTGCTAGCTCCTCAGCTGGGAGGAGCTGGGTGCAGGTAGCACCTTCTCAGGGCCCAAGAAGTTAAACGCCTCATTTCTGTGCATTTAAAGCCTGTGTTAAGGAGTTAAACACCCAGATATATTTCCAAGTATAAATTATTTTCGCTTCATAGACCTGTTTCATAATCAGAACTAAGCTCTGGTTCTGTGACAGCTCCCCAGTGCTGTCTGCAGACAATACATCCAAGGAGATAAATCTTAGTGATATCTTCAGTCTGAGTTATTAATCTCCCTTTTTTGATGTTACATAATTGGTAATGATGCTGCTGATGTTCCCCAGGGGACTAGTGAGGCCAGGGATGGAGCAGGGGAGGGGCTGCCCCAGCCTGACCCCGTCCCAGGGAGTGATCTGTGGGGCAGAGGCAGCTCCAGCCCCTGCAGAAGGGCACAAACCCCTGGGCAGGGATGCTGTGGGTGGCTGGTACTGGCAGTGCTCTCTTCAGATGCTTTCTGTCTTCATGCCTGAACCCAGGAGATCTGCTGCCCAAGCACAGGTAGCTCCCCCAGTGCTGCCAGCAGCTCCCCCAGTGCTGCCAGCAGCTCCCCCAGTGCTGCTCCCTGTGGACTGGGGTCTGCAAATCAAAGCTCTTCATCTGAGGAGTAGCCTGGGCTAAGAAAAGATTTCTTTTTATACTTGTTTGTCGTCCTCTTCTCCCATCTTGGCTTGACATTTTGTTGTAAAACTTGGGTCAAATGTGTGTTTTCCTTCTCTAAAGATCCTTTTCCAAAAGGCCCATCTGTCTCTGTCATGCTAGAGAAGAAAAGCTGATGAAATGTCGTGGAGCTGGAACTTCTGCCTCCATGGGGGTCAACACATGAATTCTTTGATAGAATCCTTGGTAATATTTTGCTGCTCTCTACAACTGTGCACGTTTGTCTGTAAGAGATGGGGCCAGTTTTGGAGGGATTTGGGAAAAGTTCTTAGTAGGAAAATGGATGTCTGCAGGTCTATGAAGTCATCAGCTTCACTGACTGTCCCCAGCTCTGCTGCAAAGCTCTTCAGACACTGAGGTCACTCTGAAATCAGCTCCAGTTGGATAATCAGCTTTCACATAAAACTGCCTGAAACTGGTGGCTGCTATAAAGCAGGGGATGGTTTCTTTGTGCACCACAGCTCTCAGGTGTCTGCTGGGTAAAACACTGGCTGAAGTCGTGGTGGTTTAATGACACCCTGAGAGAACAGCAGAGATGGCTCTTCCCTGCTGCCTTATGTCATCCTGTACACATGGTTATTACTGACAGCAGGGCCTGCACTTCTGATGGACAAACACTGCTGTGTCCTTTGCATTCTGCTGTTGGAATGATTTCAGTCACCATTTCGACTGATAAAAGCTTTACTGACATAGTGCCAGTTCCTTTCAGCAGTTGCTTCTGCTAGCACAAGGGCCACGTATTTATTACACACAGGGCAGAGGGAAGAGAAATCCTCTGAAGTGAGAGGTTTGATATAAATGGGGAGTTCCAAAATTGGATGATTGTGGCTTTGGTAGGGAGGGTTTGGTTGTGCATATGCTCTGTGTAGTCATTATAAACCACCACGTGGGCTTGAAACAGATCAGGGGATGGGGTTTAAATTGTGATGAGGAGTTTCAATCAGCAATGCTCTGGAATTCCAGGTCCATGGCCCTGAGCAGGGCACCAGGGCTGGTGAACAGAACCTGTTGATGCTGCCAGTGCTGTCCCCAGTGCAGTGGTGCTTCCCAGGGTGTTGTGAACCTGGGATGTGGTGATGGCAAAATCCCTTTGAGAGCAAAGCTGCCTCACCTTCTGAGTGCTGCCCTCTGACTCCCCACTGCACTTGGCCTGGGGACTCTGCAAATCCATGGCAATGGCTTGCAGTCAGGACTGAAGGCCACAGCAGGTGATGGCAATAAGCACCATGGACTGCATGGAAACCTGCAGATTGAGAGAGCTGAGGACCTGGCCTGGTGCTTTCACTTTGCTCAGCTACAAGGGAATTTAAAATTTCCAGTGTTGGAAAATGTGAAATCACTAAACTAGAGATTGCTGTGGATTTTATTTTCTGGATCCACCATTGGAAGGAAAGGATGTACATCCTCCTTGCTCTCCAAACAGTGCTTGGGTCTCAGTGCATTTCACTGGCTACTCAGGAGCACTCAGCAGAATGCCCAGCATGAACAGCCAGCCACGTGTGGTTCTGCAGTTCACAGCATCTCTCTCCTGTGATTCATTGCAGGTCTCCTCTGGGAGCAGCAGCTTGGTTCAGAGAGCTCCAGGAAGAAGTGAATGGCTCTGGCTCAAGAAGCCTGTGGCTGGGAAGCAACTGGCACGTGCTGGTGGAGAGGACAGTGCTGGGACAGAAGACAGCAGAAGACAACTGCCAAGGTAAGGCTACAGGTTCCTTGGTGTTGTTCAGCTCTGAGAAGGAAACTGCTTAATCCTTGAAGCTTCCAGTGCAAGTGGAAACCTCTCTGCATTGCTGAAGGTGTGCTGATGTGTAGGTGTCATCCCACAAGTGGCCAGTGGCTGGAAGAGCCCACTGAGCATGATGGTGCTTGGGAAACTGGGTGTCTTTGGGACATTCAGGCACCTACATGTTCATCCTGAAATATTGAACATTAAGGAAGAAATAGGGTTCTTTATTTTTAATTGATATGTTCCTTTGGCTTTAAATAATGCTGACGGGTGAAGACAGGCTCTGTTAACATTTCCATCAATGGTGGTTGTGAACATTTCACTTTCCTGGGAAAAGCAGCTGGCTTGTCTGGCTTTGGTGGAAGACTGATGACAAGAGTGGTCCATCTGGAGCAAACCACCCTGGGACTGTATGGAATGTAAACCTGTTCTGTGACATGCAGAAAAAAACTGTTCTTGATGGATTTATTGCAGTCATCTCAGCATTTCTGCCTGCAAAGGTGTTGCTTCTCTTTAGAATTAAATCAATACCTCCAGTTATACAAACTCTGGACTTCAAATGAGTTAAGCACTTCTAAAAAGAGGCTTAGTCTGGCAGCAGTGAAGGAATAACATTTGGCTGTGCATCTGGAATTCTGCTGGCTTTATCAATAGCTTTAGTGATACTAATAGCAGAGTAAGTGTTGAAATAGCCTATTTTCAAAAGCAAACAGGATTTTTTCCAGTCAAGTGTCCTTTAAATGGAGTGCCAGGTTTCTGTAGCCTCAGAAGGGTGCTTGGTACCATGTTCCATGCATAATCTGATCCATGATGCCAACGAATTGATTGCTAGAGAGACATAGACACCCTTGACTGCCACACTCATGTTCTGAGCCCCTGCCAAGAGTGAAAAGCAGCACTGGGCTTGTGAGAGGGGCAGAGGCTTTTGAAAAAACTTGTCAAACACCCTGAGCTGATTTAACATGTTGCAGTCACTGCGGAAAGTTTTCACTGGCTGCACGAACACCTGTAGTGTCTGTATCTTCATATTTTAATTGACACACAACTTGCTTTTCTTAATTTGCTTCTTACCAACATCAGTGTTTTGCAGAGAGGTACCTGGATGTGCAGTGTTCTCAGTGCTCTTCACTCCTGCCTGTGCTTTTATGTGCTTGTTGTTCAGCTGTTTAAAACAAACAGCCCCAGTGTGTGTGATCTTTCTCACATAAGCAGCTGTGGCTTAGTATCTCTCCAGTCTTCTGATGGCCTTGCAGCCAGGTGACTGCTATTATCTCAGTCAATTTGGTTGCATAATTAATAACTTCACAGAGCAACTGCAGCAGTGGAATGGTTGGGATGATTTTAATACAAATGGCTTAGCTAGTAGGCAGCCAGTGTGCTTAATGGGCTTAAACAAAATAATAACAACAAATGCCTCCTGCTTTGTGTGAGGCAAAATGTCACCAGCGTCCCACATAGTGATGCTTGACCCACTTACATCTTCATCTGCCATGTGCTGTGTCCATGGCTGTTCCTGTACCACTTCATCTGTATCTTTGCTTGCTCCATCAAGCCTCCACCACAGGCTGTCAGAAGCACTCACCCTTCCTTCCATCACTGCTCAGGAAGCCCAGATCAATAAGACACTGTTGTTACACAGCTGTCATTTCTGCCCTCCAACACATCTTGTCACTGCAGTGTCTGGAGGTTGCAGATGCCTGCTGAGAATGGTCTCCCCTGCCCTGTCAGCTGGTTCCAGGGCTGCAGTCCCTCCCCAGCCAGGCCTGAACATGCAGCAGAAGGCACAGGGAGCCTGTCTGTGATGAGATCCTGGCAGTTCCCTGTCACAAACGTTTCCAAACCAGATGTTCATCACCTTCCCTGCTCCTCTGCCTGGGATTGGTTTCCCCCAGCTCTGCTCTAGGCAGGCTGAAGGCACTTGCAGTCCTCTGGCCATCCTCCCCTGCAGCCTTGCTGCCTTTGGAGAGCCAAGCCTGTGTGCAGCTGCCAGGCACCCTCCAGCCAGGTGTGTTTGTGCAGGGGAGACTTCTGCTGACCCATGCCTCAGGTTCAGCAGGAGCTCACCCTCAGCAAGACCAAAAAGAGCTTTAGGCAGGCATGGTGAACATCTCCAGAAGGGAGGTGAGACCTTGGACTGGCTGAAGCTGCCTCTGCAGGGCTGGGAGTGTTTGTGTTGCTCTGGGATTGTTGTGGGTGTATTGTCCCAGGTGCTGCACCTTCCAGTGGGAAAATGTCTTGCCCATTAGCCTGTGGAAAGGAAAATTCCTTCCTACTCTGCTCCAATCCAGTTATGGTCTTAAAGTTTGCATGGGATTTGGGGGACAAACACATCTGCTTGTTCTGGGGTTAGAAAGTGTGTCTCTGACATGATGGACATTGCCAAGGAGCTCTGCTACCTGCTGAAGTTACAGGAGTTCTCGGGTTGTGTCTACACTGCAATTTGATGTCAGACTGCAGCTTAGTAGCAACAGCCAAACTATTGTTAAATGACTTGGAGAACTGAATTACTCTGCAGGAAATGCTGTGTAGACCTCAGAGCTGTGAAGGAAACCCTCACTCCTGTCAGCAGGAATTGCAGGTGCCTTCTTGTCTTGACAGCAATTTGATGGGAACCAAGGCAGAGTATTTTGGCAAGTCTGAGACAGGAATATTCTGTGTATCAGACAGGGAAATAAAGATTTGGGATCTTGATTAAGGAGTGTTGACAAGAAAGCATCTGTATTTCCCAGCATTCAGGGGAACGTTGGGCAGGCCAACATGATTCCACATGGAATTTCTCTCTTGTGTCCTAATGACATGAATATTCCAGTGATGATTGCAAGGTATGGGGTGACTCATTTGAGGGAATTTTCATTCATCATATTGACAGTGATGTTAATCAAATTGTCTATCCTTAACAAAAGCCCCTGCTGCATTTGAGCTGGATTGCTCTGCTGCCTGAGGGGAACACTTCTGCCATGAACAAAACCAGATTGAATGCTAATAAAGCAAGCAAATGAAGATTTATGCATAATCTACAAAAGGACTGCAATCATTTAATTAAGAGCATATAGGAGGGTTTGGGAGAGACTGAGCATTAGAGATAATAAGTGAGAAGGCCCTTGGACCCACAGAGCAGTCAGGGAGCTGGATGGTTTTGTGCACAACCACCATCCCCAGGGAGATTTTACTGCTGCTGAGAGAGTTTGGTCAGGCCAATGAAGGAACCTATTATGGTGGTGGGAATTACTGAGAAATCCTGATAGAAGCTGCCTAGAGCTCAGCTTTTCAGACTATGTTCTTATGGAACTTCTGACTCCCTCAGTATTGTTGGGATACAAACAGTTTCTTTTCCATGTGCTTCTTGACTAAGACTGAATTTGGGGTAACCCCTTCACAACCCTTCTGGCTGTTCCCATTGCTGTTTGAGTGCTTTGCTTTGTAGTTCTGAGCATTTTGGTGGATGGTGTCATTACAGTTTTCATCAGGAGTTTGTTTCCACTGAGCAGAGTATCTGCTACCTGAGTGTTAGCTGGCAGAACAAGGACAGTTTATTCTAACATGCCCTGGATGTATCATGTAGTTGAGATGCCAGTTTAACCACCTTGTAGAGTGGAAATGAATAGTCCAATAATAATAGCAGTAAAACTAAGAAATTAAAAATCTGTCTTGCTGGGCTTTTATAATGAGTTTGGGATTCTGTGGCTGGAAGCAGGCAGAGCAGGTCAGTTCATCCCTGCTCCAAGCATGAAAAACTCCACTGAAGTCAATAATGAAGTTTTCACTCTCAGCCATTATTGAATTGGGGCTGGAGGGTGGAAGGGGAGAGCATCCTGCAGACAGGGTGGTGGGGATGGCAGCAGCTGGGAGGGCAGGGCTGGCAGGGTGGCAGGGTGGCAGGGTGGCAAGCTGTGAGCCCAGCTGATAGATACTGATGCAAAGGCAGCCTGGTTTGGGGGTGGTGTCTGTCATGCTTGGGCTTGCTCACAGGTTTTTTGGTGTTGAAGCAGAGTGCAAATGCTTAGTGGGGCTGGCAGGACAGACAGAGGCTTTTCATTCTGTGCACTAATGAGATTTCCAAGGCAGCTCAGATCTGCTGCTTGCCCAGGCTTTGCAAAGCCCTTCCAAAGGCTTTTCTCTTTCTGCTCTGCAGAACAGCCCTGTGCACAGTGGAAGGTGTGCTCTGTGTGCAGGAGGCTGGGGGATTCAGAGCTGGCTGCCTGTGGCTGTTGGGCTTCTAGAAGCTAAAATCAGAACCTTTGCACAGTGTGAAATTCTTCAGTCACGGGTGGGGTTTGTTAGACTGATTCTCTGAATCCCTGACCAGCTTTGCTCGGCCTTGGCCTTTGGTTTCCTTGCTGTTGGCTATGACCACATGGGGCAAAAGAACTACTGAGGGTGTGTCTCTGGGTAGGTGAAGATGCCTAAGAACTAGTAAGTAAATCACTTGGAGATTTCAGCAAGCCCCGTGTTAAATGACCCACCATGTGTTGCTGAAAATTCTTGGTTCTCCCTGTTCCCTTCCCCTGAGCACATAATGATGCAGTTCAGCATTTCAGCCAGTGTTTTGTTACACTGAGGAGGATTGACATCCCAGTTCCCAACCCTTTGGAGCCCCTGCAGACCTCGTTTCCATCAGGGAAAGCTGAGAGCAGGGCAGCTCATGGAGCAGGGAGGAGGTGTGAAGCTGTTTTGTGAATACATCCCAATACAGATGTATTAATTAGAAGGAGGTTCTGCAGCCTTCCAGTCCTTCAGTGTCACTTTGCTCCTGCTGTTAAGCTTCTGCTATGTTAATGTCATCCAGCACTGGTAATATTTACAGCACCTAAATCAATGCTGGGGACATTCAGAATATTGAAGGATCAACTCCACTTATTTCCAATGCACTTGAATGTTTGGACTGCCCGAGCAGAGTTTGGGCAATAACTGTGGCAGAATGATAATGGGGAGTTTAACAGTTTGATGATGGTTGTAGCAGACTTTATGGAAGTTGATAAATTTCATCTTGTAGGTTTCAATTTCTCGTTCCCTACAGAGAGATGGGGAGAATACATTGATACTGCATTTCAAATTGGCTGGATCAGAAGGAACAGCAGCTAAAATCCATTACAACCCAATTACATCCATCAGCTGAAGCTGTGTGCACTCACTCGTGAACATCAGCATTTAATCCATAAAGAGGAACTAATGAGAAATTTGAAAATGGAATCCATGCATCAGTAACTTTGGAGAGATTTTTGCTGGGATTAATGAACTGCCAAAACATTGTCAACACGCTGAGAACCTCTTCTCTCCAGGCTTGTTTACTGACCAGAGGGGGGACTTGTGGTGGTTGTGGCTCTTGCTGTTCTTCAGCACCTTTCTGTCGTAGGAACTGGGGCTCTTCTGATGTTCTTGGTGCAGCAGGTGACGTTTGATCCACTTGAAGGCTCAGACACTTGCTCCCTGCATCTCGTGGGCATCTGGCTGGATGCTTGGCTGGCTGCTGAAGTCAGATGTGCTGCAGATGAACATCCCCAGCCTGTCTGTGCCTCTGCACACCTCTCCTTGTCTCCAGAGTCCAGGGAGCTGGCCGTGCTGTGTATGGAAGGCAAGGCAAGAGCCCAGCAGTCTGTTCTGAAGCAGTGCTGTGCTGTAGGAGACCTGTCAAAGGAGTCCAGTGCTCATGTGGAAGTTCACCTGGAGGTTTCCTTTGTGAAGGGCTGTAGTAGCTGATGGATGTGGGGATTCTCTGCAGCTACCAGTAGCTGTTAGTCCAAAGAGTGGAGGTGGGAGTGAGCCCCAGGAAACTCATCTCTAATGGGAGCTAAAGCCCTGGTAATTGCAGGGCTCTGGCTAGGCCACTGGGTACAAACAAGGCAGTAAACTGGAACTCAGCAGCAGCACACATGGAAATGGCAACAAGTGCAGATGAGGCTTCTCCTGGATGCTCCAGGGTCTAGATTTCAGCTCTAGCAGCTTTCCTGGGGAAGCTATCCTCAGGCATTCGTGCTTTTTAGGGCTGATGTTTTCTAAGGGCAAAAAATGGCATTTTTTCCAAACAGCCTCTCCTGTAGCCTAGAATAAAGGGCTCAGGAGCCAAGTTTGTTGTCCTGTCAGTAAAGTGCAAGCAGTAGGTGAGGTATAACCTAAGATTTTGGGGCTAGCAGCTTTCCTGGGGAAGCTATAAGCTTTAGACACCCACCACCCAGCACAGTTCCTTTCTCAGGGCCCCTCTCCTGGTGCTGCTTTCTCAGCTGGCTCTGAGGAAACATTTGTCCCCGTGCTCCCTTCCAAAGTCAGTGACAAAGCAACTCCTGTCTCTCCACGTTGATGGCTTCCAAGTAAATATTTGCTTTCTAAGTTCAGGTAAAGGCAGACGGAAAGATTCTGACAGCAGTTAGCAAGATAAATTCCTTCCTTGGCTCTACAAACACAAGGGGGTTGTTTGTACCTCTGCAAATAAGGCACTAAAAATAAACTGAGTTATGAAGTCTGTAACTTGAGACCTAAGTGATACTTAAATGATTATTTGTTTGGATTGATTCCATGACATAGCTCCAGCCAGGGCTCCTTTGGCAGCACATTCTGATCACTCTGAATTCTCTCACCCCTTGTTAAAGCACCATTTGCCAACATTCTTTCCCTGCTTTCTGGTCTGGAACTGTACAGGTTTTTACATTTATTTCTTGTTCCTTATGGCAGAATCCCCCCCATATAAACTGCCCCTAGCATCACAAATTCAACCAGTCTTTTTCCCACTATTTAACTGCCTGAAATAAATTATTGACTTAGCAGACAGCCTCCTGTTGTCTGTGACAGGTCCTGCAGTAAACAGCCCATGAAGAATTCACAATCAGGAGCTCCTGGTTGGTTTTCTGTGCTGATTGTTCTGCCCCTGACACCCTTGCTGTCCTGTCCCCAGCCTGCAGGCCTGTTGGGCAGGGGTGCCAGGTGACTGTGCTTGGTGCTTTCTGCCAGGACAAGTGCTCAGTTTGATTTTCTGAATGAGCAATTCACTTGGAAATGCTGAAAATCTCTTCTGTGCTCCTCAGCAGCACAGTGGGAAGAGGGGATGTACAGCCACTGCTGGGGAGCTCAGTTCCAGGATTATTTTACCTGCATGGATCTGGAAGGTGTAGGGGATGTTTATACCATCTGCTTTCTCTAGCAGACACATACTCAGTGTTTTTCATCTATTTAATACTTCTACTAAGTCACAGTAATTTGTGTTTGACTTACTGTCTCCCAGGGAAAGTATCTGATCCAGACTAAAAGCATTACGAGATGGGGAACTCCCCAGTGGCTTCAGCACTTGATTTCAAATTTTAATAGTGCCTGACATGGGGAAACTAATTTATTTCTGCTTCAATGTGTATGAATCAAGCTTTAATCTTTTCCCACTGGTAGCACTTGAAATTGTAGCTCCATTTTACTCAGCAAAGTTTATACCTCTGAGGTGAGCTGGTGTTTTGTACATCAGAGCTGAGGGTGGGTCAGGAGACTTGGCTGATGTTCTCAGCACTGCCTGTGATGCTGGGAACACAACCAACCCCCTTCCTCACCCCTGATGCTGCTGGAGGGAAGGATTTCACTGGGGCCCTGAGTGCAAATGTTCAGATCAAGCTGGGTCACTTTGTTTTCTAGCCCTGGTCTGGAGGTGACAGCACGTGTAAGGCTCTTAGGAGCGTGGCTGTGGTGAATTCAGGCTGCACCAAACACTTTGCTGTAAGCTTTACTGGTTTTGCTTTGACCTGGTCCACGTCACTGAGAGATTTCTGCTTCTTGGTAACAAGCAGCTGGAAGGGTCAATAGGTGGGAGAAGTTCATGGAACTCATCAAAGGCCCTGGAGTCAAGTTTCCTTCTGTCCACCTAAAAATAACTTGGCTTTTCCAACTCCCACCAGAGAGGTGCAAATGACAGCATCTGGCATGTTTGCTGAACAGGAGCCAGAGAGGATCAAAGGAGAACTTCTGATGGAAAAGGTGTGAGCTTTGAGTGAGGCCTAAATCTTGGGAGCTACAGAGAAAAGCAAGCTGTGGAAGATGCTCTCTGTAAAAGGCTGTAATCTTGGGGTGTGGTTGTGTAACATACTCATGAACCTCCTTCAACAGGGAAAATTTCCTGAGCTAGGGCCTTGATGTCCATTTAAAAATCCTTGTTTGCATGCACAGCTTTCCTCTAGAACTTGCCCTGTGCTGTGATAGCTTTGGAGAGACAGAGTTTCTGGGGTGGATGAGCTCCTCTGGAGCCCAGCACATGCCAATGAGCTCTGTCTTGTAGACAGAGAATCACTGGTGGCTTCTGCAGCCTCCCTCTGGAGGGGCTTGTTCCTAACCTTGTTTCCCCACACTTGGCCATCCCGTGTCAGGCTGCAGCCAGAGGAGCTGGCAGAGAGCTGCAGAGCTAATGAAGTTAGTGTTGGGCTGCCCCTGGGCCCCAGTATAACAACATTAAGTTCTGTTCAATAGAGGGTGAGTCTGGGTGTGAGTGGGCTGTGGAATGTGATTAAGTGGTGGAGAGCTCAGGGTCAAATTCTGCACGCTGGAAACTTGGTTGGGTTGCTTGTCATTAGCTCCCATCTCTCCAGCTCCTGTTTTCTGATTTCTCAGGTTTGGGCTGAGCAGCAGCATCTCCTCTGCTCAGCAGCAGCAGCAGAAATAACCCCAGGGAGCTTTCAGGTGGTGCTGGTGGAAGCAGCAGGGAGCTTGGGCTGTGGGATTGCTGGTCTGACTGGTAGATTTGAACACACAAGGGTGGTTTAATGACTCTAGACAACTAGATGATCTTCTAGGTCCCTTCCAGCCCCTAATTTCTGTGATTCTGTAAATCAGCAGGTTCCTCCCCAGGCAGTGGGCAGGATTTGGCCTCTCTGACACGGGTGAGATTTGGGTGCCTGCTCCAGACCTCTGGAGGTGAAGGACTTGTTCTCTGATAACCCCCCCCCAACGCAGTGTTTGGGCATCTGTGGGGTTTTCAATCTATTCTAGGATTTAATGGTCATCGATTCAGGACAAATGAATCTCTTTAAGCTTTGGACAATCCCATTAGTGACTGTTTGTGTCTCTAATTGTCTAACTACAGTAAGAAGTGGCTGGCTCCTGCAAGCCTAACTTGTAAGCTAAGCACTCCAGAGCTGAAACGTGGGAATTTCAGAAGTGATGATGTGATTTGCTAGTTCAAACCCTGCTAAAAATCAGCAGGTTGTGGATTCTTAAGTGCCCATCAGCTTTTGAAAATTGAACTTGCTGCTCATAATGCAGCCACTGCTCCCTAAAAAATTTATTGTTTTTCCAATCGTGTGGTATAACAGCCAGCAAATGGATGTGATTACAAAAAAAAAATACCTGAAACACTTTGCTACTCAATATATTCCCAGATGTTTCTAACAGTGTTGGGTGAAATCCCCCAACTCCTCTGCACTATTCCACCAGAACCAGTAATGCTGAATCATGTAAATTTTTTGCCCCAAGGATGATTCATCTGTCCAGAGTATGAGAATAAGCAAAATAAATCTTCTTTGTCTGAAAAAGAAGGAAGTCTGTACCTCTCAAATAACTTTATATCCTTCAGCAGTGCTAATAAATATCCTTCTTTTTCTGTGAAGTACTCTGCTCAGTGCCTGTAGCCCTGAATTATTTGTCTCATATATAGAGTATCTCTGGATATGCAAACTAAAAGCAAGTGCTGTCTCTCCCTCTTTTTTCTGGTATTTTTATTTGGACAAGCCTTACAATAATGAAGCATTGGAGGGTTCGTGGAGTTCTTTTTTGGTTCAACATTAACACTATTATTCAAGAATAATCTCCTGGGTCAGTTTCTGAGCTGGTATAAATCAATGTCCAGTTCTAAGGACCTACAGAAAATTATGTAGAACTTCTGGCCTGTTTTTAAATCTTATGGAAGGCACCTAACAATCCATAATATGCCAAGGGCTTTGTATTTTTAATTCTAGCTGCCTGAAATGTTGTCAGCAGGAAGCAGCTTTTGCATTTACATGGGGACTGGTCTAGGAAGGGCCGTTTCAAAATGATTTTTTTTCTTTTACAGCTCCCCAGAATAACTTTGTGGAAATATGAATGCTAATTTCTAGCCAACATCATCAAAGCCAACTAACCGGTTTGCTAGGTCAATATCCCTTGATGGTGGAGGTTAAGTAAGAACTTGGTGATGTTTTGTGAGCCAAAGGCACCTTTGGGTGACTCTGCAGCGTTTAACCATGAGATGCTCTCACCAGAGCTGAATCCAGCAGGTGGGGAATGTCAGAAATAGCCCAGGGGGGGTGCCTGGGAAGAGCTGAACTGCAGCTGATCCCAGAAACCAAGCTGAATACCAAGTAGTGCTGTGGGATCTTTAATGCCCTTGTGTGATCAGCATCACAGCCCAGATTTGTTGCCTGAAGCTTTCTGGTCCATCAATCCATCCCATTGCTTGGCAATTGATGCAGTGCTGGCTGCAGGGACAGGGTCACCCATCCTGCTTCCCTGGGAAAATAGTAAAAAAAAAAGGAAAACAGTATTTTATTAGGATTTTTTTTAATGGAATGGCTGTGACCCATTTCCTCCTGAAGCCAGAGGGAATGGAGTTCCCAGTCCACACCAGCCAGCAGTGCACATGACCAGGGGGTGGAGCTGCACCTCCCAAGTGTTCTGTTACCTTTTGGTGCCTGGGATTTGATGAACCTCTGTCTTGTCACTCATGAGAGGAGAGCTTGTCAAATGCTTGAAGCCCAGAGCCTTGAAAGAGAGCGTGCCACTCACTTATGCAACACCAAATATGCTTGCACAGTAAGAAAGCCTATTAAATATTTAAACCCTGTCCTTTCCTCAAAAGCAAAACAGCAGAGATGATTTTCCATGGAATTTAACATTAAACTCTGGCAATTTGTACAGCTGTGCATATAAATAGTTTGCACATCATCTCCAGAGGCTAAGGTCACCGTGCCTCATCCATTTCAATAGCCTAAGTTACATAGCAACAACCTTCCCAGCCCTGTTTCCATGTCATTTATCAGAGGGGATTTGGGGATGGGAGCGGGGCCCCGGTGGTTTCTGAGGGATGGATGAATGGAAGCTGATTGTAAGATTTTCCCTTAATAGCTTAATTTTTGTCTCTTCATAGAACAAGAAAGATAATAATGGTCCATCAGCAGTGGGGATGGGGTGTCATAAAGCTTCTTCGGGGGAAGAAATCAGAGCAGACAACTGCCTGATTCCCCTTAATGCAATTTGTTCCACGGCTGATCTTCAGACCCCTGCTTCATTACCTTATACAAACTTCAACCTGTTTTCCAAGGAGGAAAAGATTCTTATTTGCAATTAGAATTAGCCAATTACACAGCACTCATGGAAACACCACGCCTGTTTAGCTCCAGCAGATGAAAGCTGACTTCCTAAATGCCAGAGCTGTGCTTCTTCAAACAATAAACACTCGGCAGTTGACACCGTGTGAGGAGCCTGTACAAACAACACAAGTGTCTCGGGATTCGATCTCGCTCCCCAAAGCTGGAATGTTACTCATTCCAGTTCCCTGGGGTGGAATTGCATCCTCTGGGGAAAGCAGGGAGAGGTGGTTGGCTAGAGCAGGTGGGTTGGGAGGATCTGATGTCTTGGTGCTGGGCTGGGGCAGCTCAGAGCCTCTCTCTCCATCACTGCTGCCCTTGGCTGGCCCCGCTGCACTGGTGCTTGCACAGCTGTGGTACCACATCTGGCTCCTCCCCTGACCTCCAGCCTGGTGGGCTGTGCTTCAGCCAGGGGTCACTCCCTGAACTGGGCTGTTTTCCACGCTGTTGACTTTTCCCCGTGCTCCCTGGGAGCTAATATCTGCTGGTTTCAATCTTGTGCATTTGATGTGTGTGTTTATGGTCTGGCCAGCAGCGCTGCTAATTGGCTGGCTGCTAATTCAGATGCCTCCTGCTGTGGGTGCATCGGGGGGAATTGGTTGTTTTTGCTGGCTCTCCAACTTGTTAATTGAGAAGCTATTCAATTATAGGTAATATTCTTTTATTGCTAATAAGATATTCTGATATCAACAATGTCCCCCGTTCTGAAATTAAATTTGCAGGAATTATAATAAACTTCAAACCGCTTGACAAAAGGGCTTCAAAAATTAGCCTCGCAGATAAATACTGGAATCAACATCAGAGAAGTGACAAGTAAATGGAAGAAATTCTTATCAGAGTTATCTTCCTATTTATTTACTGTCTCACTTGTGATTGTTTCTAAAGGGACTTTAAGAAGGTGAATGCTGCAGGTGCACTGGGCTAAAAAAAGTGATTCTTAATGCAGTTTATCCAACAGGATATCTATAGCATAGTTAATACTGCTCTTTATTGTCTAATATGCCAAGATTAGATTATTTTTTATGCATCAGTTCACAAGCTCATCTTGAGCTCTGCTATTACTTGTTGAAGTTATTGAAGAACACTGCTGGCAAATATCAGTTCTTTTATTATTAATTTGCAAAGCAAAGGTACCTGGAAGCCCAAGTAGTGACCAGCTGAGGGACAAGGGTTATTATCAGAGAACCTTACCCCAACCCAACCCAGCTCTCACAGAGTTATTCAGTAGTTTGTAAGCTGTGGCTCAGTGGTGGACATGGCTAGACATGCTTGCATGGCTTTTGTACTGAAATTTGTCATCTCTCTGCATTTCCCTAGCAGCAGGTACAGATCTGTCTGTGGAAAACATGGTTTCTGGCTCCTGCAGGAGATGAATCCATAGCTACCATTTTCCTTTCTTATTACTGGCTTTTTGACAGAGATTGCACCTAAATTTTAATGCCCCGATGTATTCCCTGAAATAATCTAGAGTTTTACTGTCCTGACCTTTCCTGTTGTGACTGGGATGGCTGTTCCTCCCCGTGCTGCCTCTCCCCGGGGCTGTAAAACAGGGAGTGAGTCAATGCCTCTGGCAGCCCCAATCCGGGGGAGAGAGAAGGTCAGAGTGAGCCCATCTCCCTGCCCCAGCCCGGGGAGGCACCCCCTGAAGGCAGCAATAGCTCCTGAGCATCACTGTTGTGCTTCTGACATCCCCAGCAGCAGGGCTCTGACCCTGGGCTGTGCCAGGGACGGTTGTTCAGGGGCCAGTGCTCAGAGCCTCTCAGGTGGCAGTCTGGGGACAGGACTCTGCTCTCCCGGGTGTTAAACAGCAGCAGGTACTGGGCAGGAACCTCTCAGTGCTTGAAGACAAACCAGGAGAAGGCTGGGTGGCAATTTTTTTGTTCCCTCTGCCGGTGAATCTTAGCATATGATCAGCTCCTGCTGTGCCCCGGAGTGCAGGCTGGGGTTTTGATGGACAGGGAGAAACAGCAAGCACTCATGTTTGAACACTTGCTAGCAAATCACCTTTTGTTTAAAGGGGATCAAGAAACAATCCAGTTTTAATAATGCCAGATCACTGCCCAAACGAAATGGGAGCAGGAGAGGAGAGCCCAGTAAACACTGTTGCCTGACAGCAGGAAAACAGATTTTAATCCTGTAAATCACAAAAAGCAATTGCTGAGGCTGTATCTCATACAATTAACAATTGAATCCTGACTGCTAGGTGAGAAGATGAGTCCAGCTGTGGCATTGCAGTGCAGAGCTCTGTGCTAGAGCTGGCTTCACACACCAGTGCAGTCCTCACAGGCTTGGCTGTGTCACCTTGTACCCAGGGCTGCTGGCAGCTCCATGGAAACTCAGTGGTTGACAGATTTTGCCCCAATATTCTCAGAGCCAGCCTGCCTGGTGCAGCACCAGTGTCTGAGCTGTTAAATTCATCCCTCTTTTCCATTCACAGGGAGAAGGAACATCTTTTCCAATGTGTCATCTGAGTTTCAAAAATATATTTTTTTTTTTTTTTTAAAAGGTCAGATCTGCTCCCCGTTTGCTCCTAGGGTGGTTCCAGAACATTTGCATGTTACACTTAGTCTGGATTTCAGGCTGAAACTGTGGAGTCAAATCCTTTGGCATGTACTGGAGCAGTGTCCCCTCTGCAAGGCCACCAGGAGTGGGTCTGTGCTCCCTGGCACTTGGAAGGACACTTCAGTTTGATGTGTTTTGAACCTGCTGTAAAATATTCTGGTGGTCATTTGAGGAGATCATTTCTGACTCCCCTCTGCCCCTCCAGTAAGCAGGATTTAGTGAGGGAGCCCTGTAATCATGGGCATTAGAGAGAAGCCAACACTGGGCAGCTTTTGTCTAGACAGTCCTGCAGGTTTCTCCTTCAGAATAAATTCCAAGATCATAAACCCATCAGGTGAGGTTACCATTGATTCTGCCTTGTGTGGAACACAACCCAGAGCATCATCCGAGCCCTGATTCAGTGGCTTCTGGTGGAATTTAAATGGCTATTTTAGAAAGATAGGAGCTCTAAAAATCTCAGAATCACCCAATTCACTGCTGCTTCCAATCATCTGTTCCATTGATCACTTATTCTCAGGGTTGGAGAACTGAACTGGGGTTTATTTTGTCCTGGCTCCAGTTTGGTTTTTTGTTTTCCCTGCTGTCAAGGTCTTTAGCAAATTGCTTTGACTGGCAGACTATTAAGCTTATTATATCTCCCCTTTTTGTGTTGATCTCATTTCCCTGTTGCAGTCTGCTGCCATAACCAGGAGCTGCATTTACATCATCCCTGAGAGGCCTTTCTGGGATCTTTATCATTTTTATTTTTGCAAAGAAAATAAATCAAAGCCAAGTCACAGGTATTGGAGCTGCCCTGCAGTGCTCCACAGCTCAAACTCCTCCTGCAGGACACCTGAATTCCCAGCTTTCCAGCAAACATCCTCTGCACCAAGTGCTTTGTGTTACCACAATGGTAACGTGGGGCAGGGTGGGATTTTTTTGGCTGTTGTTTAGGCTGCTGGATAATAAACAGGCTTTTTTTTTTTTTTTTTTTATAAAGAAAGAATAAATTGTGGTGGTGATTTGAACAGATTGATTTCATCAGCTCTCCACTGGAGCTCTGAGAGCTCTGAGTGGCTGCACCATAGGGAGCAGGGCAGAGACTGAGCAGCTTTTCCTGGAGCAGTCGAGTGAAAGCTCTGAGAGTGACCTGATATTGGAAAAAAAAACCCAATAGATGCAGACCTGGAGATGCCTGTTTGCAGGTTATTGGTGCTTGCCAGTAGAAAAGTGCAAACAATGAGGGGTTTAAAATGTCAATCCTGGCGCTGTTTTCTCCAGAGAGCCTCTGAGGAATGAAAGGAAATGGCAGAGGTGGAGCCTGTTGGGATGCAGGTGCTGTAATCTGGGAATAAATGGGAATAAGCAGCACTTGTTCCAAGAGCCTTTTGCTGCCTCAGTGCAGCCTGCTCTGAAAAGAACACCCACAGTGTTCCATACACTCCTGTGCAACTGCTAAGGCCTTTTGCAGGGCAGGAGGATTGTTGTCTGGGGAAGCTCCAGCAGATCCTGGAGCTGTTTGCCAAGATCCTCTCAGCAGTTTGGAGCCAGTGCTCTGCTGGTGTCTGTGCAGTGGTGTTAGACTGGTGCAAAGACACCAACCCCCATGGTAAACTGGGGAAGAACCAGGTGAAACCCTTGGCCAGCTCCCCTGCTCCTCACTCCAGAGCTCAGTGTGTTCCCTGGGCTCCCAGCTGCCATTCCCACACCACTTCTGTACTTATTTCTTGCTTCAGTCCCCAGAGGTGATGAACCCACCCAGGGGCTGCCCTGAGCTGATGCTCTTGAAGCCTTAGACAGCTCAGTGCAGATTCTTTTTCCTGTATCACCTGATTCCTTACTGAGTTTGATTTTTCTTTTGAGAGAGACTACTCTCTACTTGAGTTTGCAACTCTTCCAAGTAAAACTGATGTCATTTTTTTTCATCACAGCTGCGAGGCTGAGATCCAGGTACTGGGAATTAGGAGCTAACCTGTGTATCCCGGGCTCCAGGAGCACTGCCTGGCACAAGCAGCCAGTTCCTGGGTGGATACTGGATTCTTTAGGAATCCTCAGGATTTTCTAGCTTTGTGCTGGGAAGTTGCAAACTCAAAACAAATCAAAAACACAGTGAAGTGTCTCTATCCTGGTGGAGATTAGTGACTCCACACGGGGTTTGTGTTCTGACTCAGACCATAGTCAGTTCAGATGTGTCATCCCGAGGGGCTCAGAGCACTCAAACTTGTTCCCATGCCATCTGGCCTGCAGCAAAATCAGCTGTCCTCTCTTCTCTGAGACTTGCTGCCTCTTAAGATGACCATAAAGCTAAAAATCTGCCCGGAAAACTTTTATTGAAGCAGTCAGGCTTGTGAAATATTTCCTGTTTAAGAGATTTATTTGCCTGCAAGTGTTTGGTTTGCAGAACCTCCCAGCAGTGCAGGGCTTAGAGCCCCCAGTGTCAGGACCTGCCCACACAAGCAGGGAGAGCCCCTGTTCCAAAGCACTAAACACTCTGAAGGAGACCCCAGGGAAAAGCAGAAAGCAAAATACTGCTGGTGTGTCTGAGAGCAGAATCCCCCTGTTTCTAAGGAGGTTTCAGGGGTCATCACTGCTGGGGTATCCATCCATCCATCCATCCATCCATCCATCCCATTGCTGCCAAGGTGTGGATTGTGATATTAGGAGCTTGGAAGCAGCATTTCAAGTTACAAATCCCAAGTGAGGAGCAAGTTGTCAGTCCCCAGGAGGGTGTTTATTCTTCTCCTGGCTGAAAAACTGACCTTCCTTTCAGCAGGCAGCCAACCAGAGCTTGGACAGTTTGTTTGTCCCCACCAAGAGCAGCATTCATCAGCATCACTGAAATGAATATTAGTCTTAAAGAGTATCTTGTTTTACTTTGCCTTTTAAGTTAGCATAAAATTATTGAAAACTACACTTGTAAGATACTTTTTTTTTTTTTTTCCCACAGATAAATCTTTTACATCCAGTTGGAAATAATAACAAATATTCCACGGAGCCCTTGGTAACAGCTCCTGCTAGGCCCCGAGATCAGTCAAGCAAAGAGTACATTGTAATAAGGTCACAGTGCTGCAAATTACTGGGTTCTCATCCTTGCTCACTCCTCACTCTGGGCCAGGAGGGTTTCACTTCATTAAATGTGAGAAGTTGCAAGTGGTTCTAAATCACACCCAGCATCTGAATCGGGAAACAGGGCACGTGAGAGGTTGCAGCAGGTGGAGATGTGCTGCCCCCTTCTCCTGCACCTCTCTGCTGACAGCTCCTTTGCCTCTGCCTTGGGCTGGATTTCAGAGTAGCAGCCCAAATTTAGGGGAATAAGGGTCAGGGTCTCTTGTCTGGCACAGCAGCCTCTGGACAACGTGCTGGAACATCACTTCTGCCTCCCTGTGTTCTGGGGCCCTCACAGAGAGCTGCTCTGAGCATTCATCTGCCATCCATCCAGTGCTGCCCTGTGTAGGTGGAGGGTTTTCCAGAGGAGTAAATGTGACAAGGAAATGCCTCGGGGTTTATTACCTTGGCAGAGCAGCAGCTCCTCAGCCTCAAATGCCCTCAGTTCTGCTTGTCGAGGGGCTGGGTTTCTGTCACTTGAACTCACATCAGTGTCTCCCCCTCGTTGCCGGGGTGTCTGTGGTGCTCTCTGCATTGCTCATGGGCTCCCTTCCTGAGCAGAGCCTTGCCCAGCAGCAGAGGGGAGCTGCAGCCCTGGAGCACTTGGGGATTGGGAGAAGCCCAGGAGCTCGTGTCCCACGAGTGTCCCCAGATGTGTTGCTGTCCCCAGGCAGAGACCTCACCCTTCTGTGTGCCCTCGTCTTTGCCTTTGTCATCCTTTCTGCATTGGCTTTTGCAGCTTTGGGGGTAAGGGAGAACTCTTCCACGTCCACACAGCCCTCACCCAGGGTCAAACCTCAGTAAATCCAGGCTCCTCTTTGCTGCCAGAGCAGCAGCAGCAGCTGCTGAAGTCCCCAGGTGCCAAAGCTCTTGAGTTCCCGTTATCCTGAATAAGATTGGAGAGGGCCCAGCAGAGGGGAGATGATGGAGAGGCTGAGGGGAGATGGAGGGGCGGAGGGGAGATGGAGGGGCTGAGGGGAGATGGAGGGGCTGAGGGGAGATGGAGGAGC
>WYEA01009184.1:17993-32219 GCA_033558465.1 Alcedo atthis | reverse complement strand
TTGAGGGTGTCCCTGCTCCCTGCAGGGGGCTGCACTAGATGCCCTTTGGAGGCCCCTTCCAGCCCTAAACATTCTAAGATTCTAGCAGAAATTATTAGTTTAAATGCTGTCTATGCAAAATGGCTCTGCTGCTTCAGGGCAGGATGATACTGTGCAGTCTCTCCCTGTCAATACCTGAATTATAAACCATGATGGACTTCAGCTAGCTCTATGTAAGGTCACTTGAAAGTCACAGTGACTTATTCCTGAGGATGTATTAGCCCAGCTAAACACAAGCTGTAACTATGCTAATAAAAACTCCCAGAAATAGAGTGCCAAGAAAACAGGGCTGATACTCTACAAAGGGTCAGTTCTGGACTGGTACTAAGCTAAAGCTCACAAATCCCAAGAGATAAAAGCACACTGCACATGTTTGCACATTCACATGCTTTCTAACACTTCCCACTGTATCTGTACTATTGTATTGTCTTATTAGCTACAGTACACTCAGTCTGCATGAAGAAGTAAAATTTGGCTGCTTAAATCACCCTACTGCATAAATCTTATTTCACAAACAACTAATTAGGGAAATAAAATGGCCTTAGAACCCAGAGAAATTAATGTTTTTTATAAAGAGTCTATGTTTTTTAGTCAGTTTGGAAAACCTATTTGTAATTTCTAGGTAAGTAGGATTTTAACACAGAATAAACTGCATCATAACAACCTTCAGAAAAACAAAACAAGCCCCCAGAATTAAAAATCTCAATACATATTTTTAAACCTTTGAACCGTCAGCCTTGAATGTTAGCCTGATGCTTTGAACTTTTTGTCATTCCTGAGGTGTGCTTTATTAAATCAAATAATGTTTCATCTTTTGTTTTCCAAATGCCACAGAATATAATGAAACTGGAATGAATGTAAACATTTTATTACAACAAGCAACATTATTCAAGTGAAGCTTGTGCCAACTTAAGAAGAATTAAAACACACAAAGGTGCCATGTGTTGTCAGTAATGAATACTAGAATCAAAGAATAGTGAAAACAGAAAATGACATATCTGTCATAAACCATTTTGAAAAGTTCTTGTAAAAATGCATGTACCAAGTGTTTAAGAAGTTAGACACCAAATTAAACTTTAAGGATAGCTACAACGGCCCATACTTTTAATGAAAACACTGACTGGTCTTTAACTTACTGTATTTAAGTATAAATGTAAACACTAGACAATCTACCAGCTGCTTATTCTACAGACTATTTTCTTTGGGTTTTTTTCTGTCATAACTGCAAATTTATCTTCAAGTTCCCAAAATACTGATAAAAATCACATGATAAATAAAAATAACAAAACCAAATGCCTTCTGATAGCAATGAATTCTGACTCATCATCTTTAGTTTGGAAAAGGATTTTCATATACAAATCTATTATTTAAACATAATGTAGTTACCACAGACTCCTACAAAAATTTACTAAAGCTGTCATGGTCTGATTTTAAAAGTTTAACAATTTTCTTCCACTTTTTGCATAGGCATTCCTCTCATTACTAGAACACATTTTCAGCATAACCACCTAATACTGTAAGTTACAAGCCATTCACAACAACTTATCCTTGAGTTGGACTTGGGCCACTCTTCTGATTAGTTAACACCTGTTGAAGAGTGGACTCCAACACTGAAATAAGCACAGTATCAGCTGAAAGGGAAAACAAACTGCTTCCTAGGATTTTTCAAGATCTAAGGACTGGTGGAGTTGCAGAGAGATCCAGCAAGGACCTGCCCAGACAGAAGGCTTAAGAAAGGTCTAGAACAGAGCTTGCTTGTTTTTACAAGCTCTGGCTTCAAATCCTGATACCTGAAACATGTAATGCTTTCTGGAAACAGTTTAGATGGACAGATAAACTCCACTGCTGCAGCGCCAAAGCAAACCTCCTGACCTCAGAACACTCTTCTGGGTTAGCTTTCTTGCAAGAGCCTCCAGAACTAATGACAATTTACATCTCAATAATGGAGGAACAACACAAGTTACACAAACAAAACTGCTCCTTGTCCTCCCTCGACTACTGTCGAGAAAGCACAGCCACCAAGATCGTAATTTGCACAAACAAATGATAACATATATCACATTGAACAAAAATATTTAAGTGTTGCCCCATTGTAGTCCTTAAACCCTCTAAACTCTGTTGGGAATTGGGTCTTTCCTTTATAGATTCAACTCTTTCTATATGCAAATGCAAAAATGAACACCAATTAACTTCCTCATAACACAAGAATTGCTGCCAGACAGACTCCAACCAACTACAAAAGGAGTGAGATTCCTTAAGCTCCCACAGCCCCAGACAACAACAGTGGAAAGTTCAGTCTGTAGGAATACTAAACCAGAATAATCTATTTAATAACAGGAAGGGGAAAACTAAACTATGCACAAGTATCACCCATCATCTACAAAACGTAAGTGTGGCAAATATGGAGTAATGCAGAACTCAGAAATTCCATATTATTGACAGAGGTAGAGGTATCTTCTGAGGCTGATAAAGCAAATTGTGAAATCAACATCCCAGCAAAGCCAGTACCCTCAAGTTTAGTGGTTTCTATTCATTATATGTAACTTTGGAACTAGACCAACTGTATTATTTTTTGGGCCACTAGTATCATGAATACAGCCAATAAACCGAGGAAACAAAGCATGTACAAGTAACCAAAGGTCCAAGGCTTGTTACTGGAAAGATAATCACAATTTCAGAGAAACAATGAATAGCAGGATCCTTTCCATCTGACATGACATTCCTCAGAGAAGCTACTTCTCTTGGGCAAATCCAGCAATCAGGTTGCAAGAGGCAAAGGTGATAGTGAAGAACAGTGCTGAAAGCAAGGGAAAAATCAAGTTACTGCAGTGTCACATGGGGACACATACCTGATTCACATCACCCTCCTATCAGCAAACCAACCATCACCACAGCATGACCAGTTCTAAGTCTCTATTCTGCAGTATAACATTTGTGATACTAACCCAGAAGATACCCAATTTTATGGACTATCTATCCCCTTCAGTTTTCTTATCATTGAAGAAAGCTATTTTTTTTTTGGAGTAGTTGATACTACGTGGAAGAAATAAAAAGTCTTTCAAAGTTTTGTTGTGGGTTTTTTTAAGTTTTTTTTTTCATAATTATGGAAGCATTAAGTAATTTTTACTCAAAAGATTGTTGCTTATCTTGACAAATGTACTAGCCCTTAATCCTCAAATCAGCATTTGCAACTCAGATTAACATGCTCTGAAGTTGTGAGTTTTGACTGTTGAGTACAGCCTGTAATTCCTCATAAATTGTTACATCTATACTCTGTAGGCAAAATTACTACATGAAACAGAACCCAGGCAGAAGCTTCTCTTACACACGAAGGGACGTGCGAGGAATAAAACAGCACTGAAAATAAAACTGTACTGAACTCTAGATGTAACTGCTCTGTAATCATTTACCCCAACATTACCTGACAACAACAATTGACCAAGTCTTCAAATAGGATGGTGAAAAATCATGACTGGCAAAGACCAAAAAGAAAAAAAGAAAATTCATACAAACTCAGGAAAGATTAAGTGGTGTGTGTGGGGGTGTCTATTTAGATGTAACTGGCATAGTGTTATGCCTGGTGTAGCAAGGGGCTCTGCAAGTGCCCTCAGTGGGAAGTGATGAGGCTCTGCCCTGTGCCAACCACAGTTGACTCCTCAGTGTACCCACCAGCAGGCACAGTCAAGCCCTGCCAGCACACACGGTGCCTCTGAACCAGAGGACTTCACTGAACCGCTGTGAAAAAAAGATTTAAGAGAGCAATATATACCAAAAATACCCCAAAAGAAAATAAAAGGATCAACAAGTGTGGAGTGGGAGGAGTGAGAATCCAGAAGGAAAAAGGAGGAGGATGAAGCAGGAGGAGAGAGATCAGGGGCTGAAGCAGAGCATGAGTGTGAGAGGTACAGCTCCAGCGGGGCTGCTGCCACACGGGACCCAGCGTGTCCTGACTCCACCTGCTGCCTCTCCACAGGCACTCAGGCAGCGGTCTGGGGAATGGAGACCAGGCAACAGGGAGGCAAAGGTTGTTTTGGTGGTGCTTGTGTGTGCTTGTTTCATCAGTAATTGAAAGTATTTTAACTGACAATTAATTACATTGATTGAAATTCCCTCCAAGTTAGTAAACTCTTATTTTGGTCGTGATGGGGGAGGGAGGGGATGAGGTCACAAAAGCAGCAAATTCAGACTGAATGAGCACATTTAATAGAGCAGGACAGGCACTTAAAAAGAGCTAATCATACAGACATCTCCACACCCACAGGACATAATAAAAAATAGGAAACTGGGGAGGAGCAAGCCAAGTAGTGCAGACAGTTTCTAGAATGGAACAGGTATCTTGAAAAGCTTAATTGATATTTAGTTGCTGACCAGTCCTATCAGACGGACAAGAACACAGATAAGGATAGCAGCTTTGATAAGATTTGAGGCTTTTTCCTCAGATGTTGTTAATGTTACCTTGTGCATGCACTTTCTCCAGCTGGCTTGTTTGTTATCTAAGGCAAAAGTAAAAAACAGATAATGCTTATGAGCTGTTTGGAAAAGAACTTCAGCAGCATCCACAGCTTTTTTTAACAAGCCAGGTTTCTGCAGGTCCCACTCCAACCCCAGCTTCCATTCATGTGCTAAACAGTCACTGGTAGCCCTTAGAAAAAGTGAACATCTCTTCTGTTTTCTAAGTATCCCACACTGGTTTATTATCTCAGATTTTAGACTAGCACATAACATACAGAAATATTCTTCTCTAAAGACAAAACCAAAACCTGTTCCAGTGCCCAGACATCCTTCACATTAAAGGTTTTCCTCATCTTGAGGTGGAACTTCTTCTGTTCCCGTTTGTGACCACTGCCCCTTGTCTTACCCCAGTACACCACTGACAAGAGACTGGCTCCTTCTACTTGACACCCACCCTTCAGATATTTGCAAAGATTAACAAGATCCCCTCTCAGTCTTCTCCAGACTAAACAGCCCCAGGTCTCTCAGCCTTTCCTCATAAGAGAGATGTTCCTGTCCTTTCATCATCTTTGTAACTCTCCATTGGACTCTCTCTAGTACTTCCCTGTCCCTCTTGAACTGGACTAACAGGTTTCTAAATAACGTGCATTTTAAAAAGGGAAACAAGCCAATCAACAAGCTAGACTAGGAGACCTAGGGTGCAAGTCCTCTGGTTATTTTTTTTTCCCCAAGCCGAGTTAAAATAAATCAGTCCAAAGGTAAAAATTACCAAAGCCAATACGAATGAAGCAACAGGACTGCACAATTAGGAACCTGGGTTCACAGTAAAAGGAAACCTTGGGGCTTGACATGCTCCTAGCTGATGAAGGGAGAGGGAAAGTCAGCTCAGCTGGTGTTACTGAGGGGGAACAGGGAGGAGATGCAAAGCAGTCAGACTCACCCACACATTGCACAGATGGCAAGTGGCATCTAATAATCCTAGATGTTAGCAACTTACGTTTCCAGGACATACTGTTTTCTTTACTGGTTTTTTCCCTAATGAGATAAGCTTTTTAAAGATGCCCTACCACTCTGCACCACAAGAATAAAGGTTCTTGTAAAACCACAAGATCAGGGATGAAAAGCTTCTTTCCAAACATGTCAACCCCACTTGTCCAGCCCTATGCTGGAAACATGGGCTCCAGTTCAGCGCAGCTTTTCAAACAGAACTACGTGGACACAAGAGAATACAGCCATGATAACCTGTACTGACCTGAAAACACTGACGTGCAATGCAGACAGTACTTTCACCAGGACCACAACTGGGAATTGCTGCTCTATCACAGGCAATGTTTAGAAAGTGACAGATATTAAGAAATATACAGTAACTGGTTCTGAGACAGTAGCTAAAACAACATATATTTTTAACCTAACACTATTTGTTTAGTCTTCTGGGAAATCAGAGGAAATCCAGAAGCTTGAGTTTTATATTACTGACTGTGGAACTTGTAGAATTATCTTTAAAGTAATTTCTCAGTTCTGTAAAGTATAAAAATTAATCCTTATTTAAGTGCTTTACCAATTGCTAAGGCATTGTGAAAAACTAAACCATTACCTTTTAGCACCAAACACATTTGTAACTGGGCTTCTTCTATAGCAACTTCAAGAAAAGAAGCTGACCACTGAATATCTTAGGCAAAGTAAGTACCTAGAATGATCTCCTCCTCGAACAAAGAAACACACCGTAAGTCTTACTTGTCTACAAAGATCTTAAAAAACAACCTCCAAGAAAAATCTAACATATTTTAAATAAACCAACTAGAGATTACAGTACTTTTATTTACATTGCTAATCTACTTATTGCCACTGTCTAAATTTGTTTGATTCATATTATGAAAGCAAGTATATACAATACATTCAGCATGAACAGACTATCCAGGTGTCCCTGATAAGCACCTTCATTAAAATCAATTACTTGGAGCTGGAAAATGCCATGTCAGTAAGCACTGCTTTGGAGTGCTCAGGCTGAAACACACAAAGCTGTTAAAAATAGGTCTCTCTCCTAAAGCCTTTGGCACTTAAAATACCCCCAAATCGCTAGGCTACAGCCCTAAGACAATGCAAGTATCTTAGTTAATTGTGATATTCTCATTCTCATATTCTCTAGGTAAAGTGATCTGTTTTAAAGCCTTACATCTTCCATTCCACTACTCTACAGTGGTGAAAATGAGAGCTGTCTCACTCAAATTCTTAAAGTTACTGGTTATAGAGGTAACTGTTTTAAGACATATATGAATGCAGTATTAAAATTAAAGATAAAATTGAATTTATATAATATCTGTTCAATTAAGGTTTTTTAAAGTGGATTTTAATCTTAAATTTAACTGTACAGACAATCACATACTGTTAGTACCCAGCTTCTTTCATTCTATTAGAACAGTATACTGGAAGAAGACTAACACGATAATATTTGACATGGTAGAACTAGAAGGCCTGAACTATGAAACAGAGTATCTGATCTAGGTGGTTTTTCCTCTACACATATATGGATATTATTATGGATATACAGACATTGATACACTACATATTAAAAAATATGACCCCATTAGAAACACCTGTCATTCTTTCTCCCATCCTACATTTAGGAGGTCCATCAATGCTTGCTAACACTACTTTAGCAAATTTCCATTGCCAATCTTCAAACCATGTTCATCTATAATCCAGTAAAAATATGAGTACACGCAGAAAAGCTCCAAGTTAAATGTCTGTAGTTGATTTGTGGGAAGATTACCCAAGATCATGATGTAGCTATCTAGCTTAGCAGAGCACTCAGGAGCTTACAAAGACTAGGACTCTATGGATCACCAACTATGAAATACCTGTTTTTGAGAAGGAAGATTTTAGACAGACTTCTGCAGAATGTGAACTATCCCAAGCAAAAAAAATCACACAATCCAAAGACTGCAAGAAGATAGATTTAGGTGAGGAGGAACCAGATTTAGAGGGTTAGAACCAGAAAATCTTTAAGGTTCCTTTCAACCCAAACAATTTTATGATTCTACGACTGAATTTTTGCCAATAACTTAGAATGACAAAACTGTATCCTGCTGTAGCACTAACATGAAAAGCTGTTCTAGAAGACAGACACCATACAATGATCATGGTTTATCATATCACAGCGACGTATATTTTTAGATTCACAAAACAACAAACCTCCACATTTAAAAGTCAACGCAGGTTCTCTTTGGATCAAAGAATTAACAGAAACTGTAGCTCAGCTGAATTTAATCTTCAGTTTTGTGATTGTGCAAACCAGAACAAAATACTTGCTCACCTCCAAAGAGAAAATATTTGATGTATTTTCAAATGTTGCTTATTACCTTCCCTGTTTGCAACCAGATTGAATCACAGCAAGAACAATTAGAAACCTATTTCTGGACTACCAGCAAGAATTGCCATTTGTTATATCTATAGACTGTGGACAAAGAGACTTTTTTTGGAATGTATTTTTTTTTTTTTTTTGAACAGAAGTTGGACATACCTCATGCATTCTGCAAAAAAATTAGAGACAATAATGTTTAAGAATGAATACTTGAGAGCTTTCCCAAAAGAAATCTTTCTAAAAGCATATTTCCAGATTTCTTTGCATACATTTAACTATGACTTTGCTTTGCAAGGAGGGTGAAGAATCACACCTCTGTCATTTTGCTTATCATACTGGTAAAAGCTCCAGACATTGCTTACTGCTTTAGGAACACCAAAGCAGGAATCTCCTGCTTTCCCTTCCAACCCAGATTTTTCAAATAAACTTGCTTTTCTCAACCAGTTAACACATTTAACTACCAAATGCAAGCACTAAGTCATCACACTCTGCAACTACCATATAAATGCAACTAAATGTTTAGTAAAGGAACAGACGAGATTGAAAGAGTACAAGATTTTAAAGCCTGTTTTTGAATAATTGTGAAGTTTGTCTGTGATATTTTCCTTGTTTTTCTGGGTTTAAAGTGGATTAGTATAGAAGGCTTTTTAGAACCCTGCTCAGATACAATTTTTTCTCATTACAGTTTAGGAGATATGGCTTGGAAAACAGATTCAGAGTGACTGACTGAGGATGCAACTCAGTAGTAGCCACTTGGGATGGACATTTCAATGACAAGTTTACCACTAGAAAACAAAAGTCAACCAACCAACCAACCAACCAACCAACAAAAACCCCACAACAAAACAAGGAAAAAACCAACACAAAACAAATGGATGACAGTTCTTGTCAAGACTTTTGTAAGGTATTCAGTACACCACAGCATGTCACATCATTTTGTTTGTCTGCTCCAAATTAACAGTAACAACTGCAGTTAATCTTTTGGATTTTGTAATTTAAGATGAACCACATCACATGCTTTTTCTAAAATAAAAAAATTCTATTAATGTTCAACCTTTACCTTCCAAGCACCAATTTCTGGCCATTAGTGTTTGTTGTAATATCTGTCACAGTTGGAGACAGTTCAGTTCTGCTGTTTTTGTAATTCTTCAAGTAGCTGCAGACTACTACTGTATCACAGTCTCCTCTTCACCACACTGAACAAACCCAACCTTCTTTTTTCCCCATCATGAGCTGTAGGGTCCTGATGATCTTGACAGTTTTTTGCTGGGAATTTTTCAGTTCTTTAGAATTCCTTAAATTGTGAAGCTCCAAACTGGACACAAATAGCTCAGGTGTGGACCTGATAATGCCACACAGAAGGAAGTAACTTCCCTTGATCTGTGAAATATGGTATGAGACAGAACTGAACCAGAAATTCCAGATAATCTAGTATATCCAAATCAAAGGCAAAGATTCTAATCTGCATGTGGGACAGCATCATAAAATTTTATGACGTATATGTTTGTAGTATTTTTTTACTCAAAAGACTTGAACTCAACACTGTCACTGCATTTGGTGCAGAATCTTATGCACAGATGCAAAAAAACCCTGTGATTCACCACAGAATTCCAATATCAAAAGGTTGACACTGTCACGCATCTTTACTCAGAATTAAACCCAGCCTTTCAAATGAGCTGCAGTGACAAAATGATTTTAAAAACGCAAGTCTAAAATAAAAAAGATCAAAACCACCTGACAACCAACATGGTTTATTTATTGTCCTATTTAAGCAGAACAAGAGTAAGGTCTCAACTGTCTTAAGAAAGTCACTCACAATCTGAAAACTTGTCAGGAAAATAAATAATTTTTGAATTCTTCTCCTCATGGATAGCAGTGACAGTTTTGATTCAATTATCTCAATTATCTTGCCCCTCTCAGTGCCATCAGCAGTCCAAGAACTATTATCAACACTTTTATCTTGGCTACAATTTTGCTCTTTGTGACAGACAGTAAGAAAGACTGCAGAAACTTCTTCACTGCTTGCTCTCAGTAGAACCAGTTCAGGTTCTAAAGGAAACTGGAATCTTGCCTTATCAGGTCACCTATTCAGTGGCCTGCACGAATACAAACCTGCACATATGCATATATAAGAACCCAATAAATAAAGTCAAGTTTACTAGAAGGTTATGGAAGTAATTGTATTACTGAATTCTTTTTGGTGAGGATATATCAATCAAAATGAATTACAGATAACAGAATTAAATACTGAAAAGGAAATCCAGAGACATGCACCATGAGCACAGGGCACTGTCCTTCAAATTGCTGTAAAAAGCACTCAGTGTATTACAAGTGGACAGTCTGACATTAAGAAATGTCAGACAAATAATGTATATTGGCGTTTAGTCGAGTGTAGGGAACCCATCACCATTCTGTTTCTCAGAAATAGTGTTTGCACTTGTAGATATTTGGTGTTAGACCAGGTAAGTAAAAGCAAGATATGGAAGCCACAAAGAGAAAAAGAAAATGCAAATGCATGGGATGTGAGGAGCAGCAGAAGAACTGGGCAGTGAAAGGTAATTATGGTGTGAGCAGTAACAAATTAGTAAATAATGACCATGCTTTTTATACTTTTCTATACCAAAAGTTTTGAGAGTATAACAGCTAAGAGCTGTAATATTTATTACACTCATAGTTTTATTAGACCTCTGTAAGTAAATTAGCTTCTTAAGTACTGTTCCATATGAATTCTCTAAATTGAACCAGTCTCTTTTGCATCAAAAAATATTCAAGATTCACATTTTCTTATTTTTGATTTATTTCTCATCTCTGTGATATGAAAGTACAGTGAACAGTAGCAGAATCTGTCATCATGTAAAGCAGGCAACATTAATCCAGCAGATCACGTGGTCACCTTAACAGTGATAGGTGTCAATATACTTCATTAATATGGTTGAAGTACAACACTACAGAGATTGATGACACACAGCAGGCAAGACTATGAATACTAATACTTAAATCCAATAGAATTTAGCATAAATTACATTTGTTAGCTGTCAGGCATCATTACGTAGCATTATTTTTTCTCAAACCATTGCAGAGATGCACACAAACATAAGTCATTTGAGATGTCTGTGTCTATACACACTATATGTATTAAGTAGTCTTATGGGAAGAATGCTAGCCTAAAGTTTGTAAGCTGGTGGCTTCTCTCTCACATAACACAAATGCTCATGACACTACCAACTGATAAACATAGATTAACCTACAGAAGTATCAATTTTTCAACCTCAATTGCCTTTTACTGTGATAATGCAGATAATAACCATTATTGTTAGAAATCAGTATATGTATATTTTTAAATGAACTGTTTAGACAAGCAAATAGTCCTTTAAAAATATTCCACTTGCAACCTCCTCACACGTTAATGTAATCGAAACATTGTGTAAAAAACAGGTTTAAATTAAAACACTGTACCAAAAGTTTAAAACTAACCTTTAAAAATAAAACCACAATATTAAATAGCATTTAAAAGATACTGTATTACAGATTGCATGTAGACTGCTGGCACTAATACCACAGAATGGGGTAGGTTGGAAAGAACCTCTGGAGTTCATCTAGTTCAAAATATTGCTCAAAGCAGGTTAGGTCTATCAGGCAGCTCAGGGCCTTATGTAGCCACGTTCTGAGCATCTCTGAGGATGCTTTCCACATTCTCTCTGTGCATCCTGTAGCAGCTGTCACAAGGTGCTTTGTTTTTGGTTTTTTACTGTATTTATGCAAAAACACTCAAGAACAGAGACTTTTTTAGATTTAATCATTAGCATGGAGGTATATTGGACCCTTGACCTCTTAGCACTTTATATACATGTGAAATTAATGAGAGGAACTGTCATTGGCTCCCTCTCGTGCCGAATGTCTTGTTCTCCCACTCCTATGCCTCAAAGAAGGGCTGCAGGTGGTAAGTTGTATAAAGATAACCTTCAAGACCAAAATGGTTTTGCAGAGGGCAAAGGATGTTGCTAAGGATTAAGATCACCATTCCATTCCAGTTTAAACTTCAACACCACATACAAATACTCCTTCCTCCCATGTAGCTTATCTATTATATTTTTCTGCAAGTACCACCATCATAGCTCTCCATCAGTGAGTTTAAGGAATGCCACACCAGTACATCAATAAATAAATCAGGAAAAAACCACCACCAACAAAATCCAGAGTAGAGCTAAGGACTCGATCCACATTTGCTTATACATCATGTGTGTCTTATTATTACATACCTGATGTGTAACAATTAAAAACCTTAAAACATCTCCAAAACACCAACAAAAAACCAAACATTGCCCCCTAAACAACCCACAAACAAAACCACAAACAAAATGAGAAAAAACTAAACCCAGAAAGTGTTTATGATCTGCTAACTCAGTGACCTGCTAGTCTGAATTCTATTACTATAACACAAGTGACAGAAAACCTAAATTCCTTAGTAAATTCCCAAGACTTTTCTGTAGCTCCTGGCAGCAAACACAAACCATGAACAGTTATCCTTCATTTTTTCAGTGAATCTATTATTACTGTGTCTTCTCTTTCCCTCCTGATGAGTCCCTGCTGCTTTGCCTCCCTCTCAGCAGTTCATTTGTGGCCACAAAAGGTTGAATTTTACTGTCATGGAGCAAAGGAAGCAATACTCCACTCATGGTGGAAATGTGTCCTAGCAGCAGTAGTTAAGCTAAGGCTCAGAAAAATATTAGAATACAGAAAGAATTTCTTTAGATGATACAAAATTAGTAAAAATGCACTAGCTCAAATGCAATGGTTTTGGTACAACCTGCCACAACCATACTATGGCTACACACAAGCTCAATAATATGAAAAGTGTAGTTTATATTTTGTTAGAGAGCTAGAAAAAAAGAAACTAGCAGTGATGTTATCAGATTTAAATGACAATTTTTGGTAAAGTTTGAAGCAAGTCCTGTGATTTACTATGAAAATCAAACTCACCAGCAAGGCTTCATATACTGTTTGTTATAATTATCAACAAAAGCCACAGATACTTTTTTTGCTGCTGAACTCTGGTGCATAAGGACTTAGATGGCACAAGCAGAATCCCCAGAAACATTACTGTACAAAAGAATAGAATGCCCAGCAAAAATATACTGGACATGGAATACAGTGACTGCCATTCAGCTACCATGCTCTTTTTCATAGTGTAAAAGAACTGCACATAAGTTGCATATTCAACTTAGAGAAGAGATACTGTTATATCTTAAAATACCTTAAAATAGGAAAAGATAAGCTATAGTCTCTATGTAACACTGTAGCAGTTCTAAAGCACTGCTTTAAAATCTTGACTAGCTGAGAAATGTAGTTTTTATATAGTTTTGCAAACGTTAATTGCACGTTTTCACCCATTTTATAGCAAATTGCTTGCTAAATCTGGAGTAGTAAAACCAAAACTGATCTGTTCTTACTTTACTTGCTTTGATGCTTTTTTAAAATTCAGAATTAATACTTTAAAGAAATTCATATTCTTAAAAAAAAAAATCCAACCAGAAATAGTAATGACTTAAGAGTTAGTACAGCCTTACTATTCTTTCTAATATTTATTATCACATCTGAATAGCCATAGGAACTACATGATTAGAAATGTGTGCACTGAGTTAAACAGAGTTAAATTTGAGATAAAGGACTGTGATTTCAAACTTCTACAAAATATAAACCAGAAAGGAACCTTCAAAATAGAAAAGAGAAAAAACAAGCAAACATAAGAAAGTTTACTGTTCAAAAAACCTGTCTGATTATAATTTAAATGTTCATTCTTACCTTCTGTGCTTAATCCAGGACTTGAAGTGAATTTTGCTACATCCACAATCTTGACAGCAAACTGTTGCCCTGTTTCCCTGTTGATGCATCTCCGCACAACGCTGAATGGACCCCTGAAATACACACAGCAACAAATAATTAGTTCTCTTTCATCATAGAACTAAAATACAAGCTGAGCTGCAACTCCATTATTTGTAAACAAGTTTTAAATTCCAGCATTCCAATTTATTATTTATATGCTGATACCTCTCAAGCTTATTCTCCATCAAATATAAAATCAGTAATTTTAACTACAAACTAGTGCAAAGACCACATGAGTTTTGTACTTCCCTATTCTAAAGACGTCTTCTCTTACCCTGACACTGTAGAATAGCTATGTTCATAGAAACCTTATGTAATGTATTGACATTATTATTAAATTTTAAGTGGACTTTATTTTGATACAAATTCCAAATTGGGGGGGAGGGGGATGCAGAAAATATAGGTGAGAAACACATTTGTGCTCCCAGCCCTAAAACAGAGTTTAGAAATTCCTATTCAAAAGTATTGAAAGGAAACTGCTACAAAACAGT
>WYEA01009182.1:6994-23289 GCA_033558465.1 Alcedo atthis | reverse complement strand
CCTGGGTGACTTGGTCTAGGTGCCCCTGCTCAGGCAGGGGGGTTGGACTAGATGATCTTCTAGGTCCCTTCCAACCCGACATTTTGTGATTCTGTGACATAAGGTTGATGGTGGGTAGGGGTTCACTGGTGTTGTTGCTCCTGTTTCTTTCCTTGTCACTTCTCCCATGGTGTCCTCCAGCTTACACCACCCACCTGGATTGCACCCCTTCGCTACCCCTTATTTCTTCTCTACCCTTCCCCCAGCTTTTGTACAGGCTTCCTGAGGGGCCTTTCCGAGATGTTTCTGCTGTTTGGCAGCTCTCAGAGTAGCAGCCTGTCCTCCTGCCTCCCTCACACCCATCACTCTTCATTGCCCCTGCCAGGTGTTCACCCTTCCCTGCCAGATGCAGGCCTGACACAAAGCTTCATGCACCTGTCCTTCTCTAGCCTAAAGCTTTGCTTCTCTGTATACCTTGAATAGCCAAAGAGCATCACATCACCATTCATTTTGCTTTGTACCCCATCCTGATCTCCACTTCTCAATTCTTCTTTGACAGCTCTCACAACAAAAAAAAAAAAAAAAAAAAGAAGGTCTTCAAAAAAAAAAAGGTCTTTGGAGGACATCCCTTGCTGAACATCCATTAGGAATGCCAACATGGGCTCCACAGTGGTCTCAGAAGAAGCACTGGATGGGAAAGCAAGCCTTAGGCTGTGCTTTAACCTACATGAGGGCACAACTACTAAATTCCCTCAGGAATCTTGAACCTGGGTTTGGCAGATGTCAGAACCAAACCAAAGAGATGTTCCATTGCTATGACATGGACCCTTCCACAGCTGCAGAGCTTACCTGCTCTAGAGACTGATAATGAACTACCGAGCTATTTTAAAATTCAAAATACTTTTGGAGTGTTCAGAGTTATTTCCACCCGCAGAGGCATCATTGCTTCCAATTCAATTACTTACACCACTTTCTAAATCCTGGATGGAAATTATTATGACAGTTCTCCCAAATACACTTGAGGAACAAAACAAAACAAAAACTAATAAAAATAAATTTCCCACAGGTTTTAATCCTCTACTATATTGTTGTTTTAAGGTCATGTCACTTAGTGCCCTTTTACATTTTCAGAGTACATGGAAATTTCTCTGAGGATGCACATTTGAGTGAATCTTGAGAGGAAGGCTTATTAAGTCAAATGCGTTATCAAAATTCAGACACTGACATGCACTTGAGACACCAAATTTCTTTTCAGTGAAATTGTTAATTAATTCTTCTTCCTCAAGGTAATTTTAGAATTTTACTGAAAGGCCCATTCAACAACAAAAAAATACAATATAGAAGCTTTGGAAATGTACTGTGATTTATTCTATGTCTTTGTAGAAAATTTGGAATGTTTTCTTCTATTTTTTTTCAGTTATTTTAATAAGAAAAAAATACAGGAATTATAGTCTCATTTTTTCCTTTCCTTGCTGACAACTAGTAATACATTTCCTTTGCTTTAGTATTCAATCTCTTTTCAGAAATTATGTTGGAAGAAATTAATCCACCACCTTCAGTAATAAAAACATCTAACCGTTGCATGTGAAAAGAAGGCTGAGGGGACACCTTATTTCTCTCTACAACTACCTGAAGGGAAGTTGTAGTGAGGCAGGAATTGGTCTCTCCAGTGACATGTGATTAGAACAAGAGGAAATGGCCTGAAATGGAACCAGTTTATGATGGGTATCAGGAAGAATTTCTTCACTGAAGGGGTTGTCAGGCATTGGAATGGCCTGCCCAGGGGGGTGGTAGAGTCACCACCCCTGGAACCCCAGCTAGATGCTGCGCTTAGGGACATGGTTTAGTGATTTTGATAGGGCTGGGAATAAGTTTGGACCTGATGATCTTGGAAGGTCTCTTCTAGCCAAAGCTATTCCACGTGGAGTTTAATTTCTACACCTCTACTTTTTTTTGGATACTTCCTATCAACAAGTTGTAAATAACTATCTTATAGAACTTAGAACAGTACAGAACCATAGAATGGTTGAGGTTGGAAGGGACCTCTGGAAGTCATCTGGTCCAATGTCTCTGCTCAATCAGGGACACTTAAGAGTTGGTTGCCCAGAACCATGTCCTGGTCTATTCAAAGAGGCTTTTGAATATCTCCAAGAACTGAGACTCCACAACTGTCAGAAAGAGTGCTGCAGGATGAACAGTTCAGCTCAACATGAGTCCATCGTTCTCCTTATCACCCCCCCTGTGTGAAGCTAGCAGTTTCTCAGGCAAAGTTTTGCAGGTGGACAAAGTTTTGTTTTCTCCATTCCTAGGGAGGAAGGCAGGAATCTCATATCAGTACTTTGAGGCCTCTTCAGGATTAGCTACAAGGACAGACTCTCACAGCTCCCTCACAGTTGCTCATTAGTCTTATCAACGAGGGTTGTTCACTGACAGTAAATCATGACCTTTTTTCTGTGAGAAAACTCTCCACACACAACTTCTCTTTCCTGTGAGTCAGGCTCACCATAAAAAAAGTGTTCCCTAATGTTCAGAATCTCCTGTGTTTCAGTTTGTGCTTCCTGCTGCTGGACCCTAGCTCTGTCCTCTTTGTATGCTCACTTCAGGTATTTATACATATGATCCCACTGAGCCTTCTCTTCTCAATCATCCCAGCTTCCAGCCTTTTCTCCTAGGAGAGACACTTCAGTTCTTTCATCGTATCTGTGACCATTGCACCCTCTCTAGTATGTTTGTGTCTCTCTTGTATGGGACAGTCCAGCACTGTACTCTAGATGTGATCTCACCAGTGTGAAGTTACTTGCTGGCAGTGCTACTCCTAGTGCAGCTCAAAATGCATTTTCTGTGCAGCAGGGGCACACTGTTGGCTTATGGACAGTTTGGTGTCTAGCAGAACCCTCAGGTCCTTTTATGCAATGCTACTTTCCAAAAGGGTACCCCCCCAGCATGTACTGCTGCCTGAGGTGATTCCTCCCCAGGGAATCCCAATTTGACACTGTTTTAATTTGCACATAACTTTGCCAAACTGTGATGGTTTGAATGGAAGTCTGTACTTCTGACTTGGGAGGTTCAGCAAGGGATGCTCAGTTATGACAGTGAGATGAGAGGAAAATATTTTCCCTCATTTTAATTTGTTTTAGGACTTGGCTTTATAAGTTACAGTGACTCTGTGCTTTTGAATGGAAAGTTGAAATTGAGCTGTGTTAAGAGGTAGGTGTTTTACAGATCCTGTTCAGGGGGAGAACAAAAAGCACCCCTCAAAAACAATTCAACCAAGTCAGTTAAGGCAGTGAAGTTAAGCAAGGAAAAGTTAAGAATTACTAGGAATGAGGTTACATGTAAAATTGGAGTTCATCCCACTTACATGTAGGGATAATTATACATTTCTTAATGAGATGATTGTCTCCTCTTCCCACAAGATCCTGCCTTCTTTCAGCAAATGAGCTGGCTTGCAATAGCCCAACTCCTCCTTGTCACTCAATGTGCAGCTCAAGCTACTGTTTAATGATATTATATAACCCACAGGCTAGATGCAGAATTATCTGTTCTTTCTTTGGGAACCTACAGGGCTTTTACCATGATGTACCCCTGGTAAGAGGGGAGGTTGCTCCTGCAGATCCCAAGTGAGAGGAGATGTCTCACTGTGGCACCAGGCCAGCAGCCTGGCATCCTTGGGAGGATGAAACCCACCTCTTAACCTCACTGTTTCCTGCCTGCATAGGTTATGGTTCATCATATCCTGGGAATTTCACTCCTTTGGTGACTAACCCCTCCCATGATCTATATGGGCACCCTAGGCCCCCAGCTCCATCTTCTGAATTTGCCAGGTACCTGCATGAGGTCATTTGTAGCTCCTGAAAAGAAAATATTTTGTGTTTTTTATAACATTTATTTATTCACGGGCTCCATTTTACAATCCCAGCCTCTGGAGTTCTGTTATAACCTGAAAATCTGTGCGTTCATTTCTTTGTGTAGAAGCTGCTTGGTCCATGCTGGCTGCAGAAAGGATCTTGAAATGTAATTTTTAAGGCTTGGATATTGAAAGACAGATCAGAAGAGCTAAAATTAATCATTGATCTAAAACAAACCATTATTTCATTATTTTAAATCAGCCCCAGTGAATTTTGAGTGCTGGGAATTGACAAGAGTATGCCATAGGAATTCTAGATAAGGTAGGTAGAATGTATTTGATGATTTATGGATATGAGGAACATTTTCTATTTATAAAGTAGCTCTTTAGGGGCCTGAGGCTCTACTGAGAAAGCTGAGGGTGAAACAGGATTGCTGCAGATTTTACATGGTGGATGATGTGCAAGGTGGCTGCACTCACCTGTCTGTAACAGGACACACTGGTCCAGGAGTGAAGTTCAAAGAGCAAACTGAGCTAACAGCTTTTGTAATTAGAAAATGTGGTGTTCACTGAAGTGGAAACATTTTGCAGATACAAATCAATTTTGGTACTTGTATTGCTTGGATAAAATGGACATGTCACCTTTCAATAAAGGAGAAAGGTTCAGTTTCAACAATTGCAGAAATGAACATTGCAATATAGCATTTCCAAAGAATTTTATGTACTGAATTTGTTTTATGTAGTACAAAAATAATGTTGACATGTTGTCTTTTTTTTTTCCTTTCTTTTTTTTAGCAGTGTTTATCTAGGGATATATTTTCTAAAATAGATCTAAAAATACTTTTTTTTCCAATTTTTGAAAGAAGAAACTGCAGAAAGAAACCTGCAGAATTTCCTTTAAAATGGAAAACCTTGGTCTTCCAGGTCTAGCTAAACAAGAGACTTACCTGACCTTAGCCCTGAATTTAAACCATAAATTCTTCAGATTACCAATGGTCCTTTAGTGGGTTCCTATACACACACCCATAAAATGTATATTATATGATCTACCACAGGCAGGTCATTTAAATTGCTTACCTTCTTTATGGAAAAATTAAAATGAAACCATTTATAACATTTAAACTCAAAAAGTGTAGCACTTGATCCACTGAGTCGGTGGAAAAATGAGTCTGGGATTAAGCCTTTAGTTTATAGATGAATCTAAAATGGAGAGGATTGATTGATCTTAATGACTTTTACATTCCGTTTTATATTGTCAACAGCTTCTTCTCAAGTTATACCTTTTATACTGAACTGAAGGTAGTTTTACAAAGTCCAGCAAGTTGGTTGGGGTGGGGTTTTTTAAGGCTTTTTTTTGAAAAAAAAAAGAACTATTTCTGCTGACTTTAATGGAAAGTATTGATAGTCTTGTAAATCCTTTAACCTAGAAGGAATCAAATGGTTTCTAGATTAAATATCTGCAGGATACAGCAGTCAAATGCTAAATGGTCCTCCACAACCTCTGTCTAGAATACCTTAATGACATAAGAGGGAAGTAAAGAAGATCTTTCTCATTAAAGCTGTGGAAAGCAATCCTGGAAAACATAGCAAAGTTACTGTGCTAGGAAAATAACTAAGGCTCCAGAAGTCATTGCCTCTTGATCTTCATGTTGTTCTGCAAACATCTCCTGTTTGAACCTGGGAAAAAAAAGTTTCATATGGAGAATTAATGAGAGAATGCTGTGAACTGAGATCTCATTCATTAATTGTTTTAGGGAAAATAAAATTCATAACATACTTCAAAATTAATCTGTTTGAATCAGCTAATTCATTTGAATATGTTAAATGAGTATGTAAGTAGTCTACATACAGTACATCTGCTTCAGTATGTCAAGTGAAGAACAATTCCTCCCAAAATAACCTGTAACTTGGCACTAACCCAGGAAGTGTTGGATTGAATTCACTCTTGGGATGGCTGTGTTCCACCACACAGAGGATGTGTTTCCAACTTGGTTGAAATACCCATTAATTAATTTTCACAAGCAATTTTGGATCATTCAGATGGAAGGCTCTGATAGACTGTCAGTGATTTCCATCAGGGTTTGTGTTGTGTTGTAAAACACATTAAAACTCGTGACTAAAATGATTTTGATTAGCTGGCTATCTGTAAGATATGAAGACCCTGATTCCAGGCCAGAGTTGAAGGACATGAACTTAGAAAAACAGCTGCTGCTGCTGCTGAAGACTAAGAATTTCTTTGCTGAGAGATGGAGGACCTGACCATCAGCCAGTGAAGGAAAAATTCAACAAAATTTCAATTTTGATCAACTTCAACAAAAATTCAACAAAAGTTTTGATCAAACCCCAAGTGTGTCAAGACTTGAGTAGCTGACTAAGCCTAAACAGAGTACTGTTCTACCATATAAATATGACTTGAAATGAAGAAACTGAGGAAAGAGTTTAGCATCATGTGCTTCCTAGAGCTGTTTCTGGGCTAATGTGGTGAGTGGGGAGCCCTGGATCAGTGTCCCTCTGCATGTTAGTGTTGTTAGCCCTCTCCATTCCTGGTCTCTGGATGTGTCTTTGTGTCATTGCTCGGACCAAGGCTTCCTACAGGGTCTTGGGGGTTAAGGTGACATGGATGAAAGCACAATAGGCAGTGTTATTCTGAAGGACTATAAAGTATAGCTGGAAGTACCTTATTGAGATAAGGAATTAGCTCACTGATGAATTGTGTAGTGACAGGAACACTGGTTTACTTCCACAGCTTTGTTTATTTACCATTTTAAAAAGACTGGATGACAGACAGCTGTTGGGTGGGTGAGAAGACAAAGGAACAAGATGTGTCTCCACTGAAAAAGGACTTTGCAAGTGGTAATTTGTGTTAGAGTTGCAAACAAGAGCACAACACCTACATTTCAGCTCAGAAAACTGGTCCTCATATGCACACACACACACACACACACCACAAAGCACACAGTCAAATTTGACTGCACAGATACCACAGAGACATCTGTACCCTGCATATCCTTTCTTAGGTGTCAGGTGAGTGTGCATTTGCCTGCACTACAATACAACAACTCATATTGGCAGAACTCCTCATCACCTCCCCCTGCTTGGGCAAGGAAGACAAAGGTGAACTGAGAGTAGCCACCAGAGAGCTATGAGGAAACTTGAGATCACACTAAGGTGGGGAGCTGCAGATCAAAGCCCAGGCATAGGTTCAGCTCACCTCTGTTCAACAGTGAAAAGGGTTATGTGAGAAAGTCATGGAGAGGTACAGAGCACACTGCACTCCCTAGGGCTCCTGAGAACAGTCTTGTTGTATACTCGAGCATCTCTCTTGGAAATGATCTTTCTCTTGGATTTCATGGTTATTTCTGAAGTTATGAGCATTTACTGCCTTTGTAATCTTTACTGAAGTGATAGTATTCATATCACTATGGAAAGTCCAGTGGCAGCAAGTCTAAGAGGAGGTGTATACGAGTGTAAAAAGAATAAAAATAAAATAAGAGTGTGTTACCAAGGAGTGTCCTCTACCCATGCATTTTGTAGAAAGTGAATTATAATATATGTAAGTGCTATACCAAAGTGAAGAATGTTGTGATATCTGCCCATGGCACTGGATTCTCCTTTTTCCTCTTGTGGCAAGTGAAGAATGCAGAGTTAATAAATTCCTTCTTTACTCCCAAGTATGCCATCAGCTTTTTTTCTTTCTTGTCCTTGGGGAGTTTCATTGAGGAACTTGTTTCAAAGCAGTCTTGGACACTGGGATTCAGTTCTTAAGTGTGGGGCCTGCTCTTATCAAACAAGCTTGCTTTTTTTTTTTCTCTGAGCCTGTTCCCACTAGTTGTACCATGGCATATGACTGCACACACCTAGAGGGAAAATGGGTTGGGAGATACACTGAACACAGTCAATTCAAGGTTTTATGGCAGGTCATTCAGGGTTTTGTAAGCCAGTGCAAAATATAAATGACAAAGCAAGCACCACAATAATGAAGCATTATCCTGGCCCAAGCAGTGGGTATCTGCAGGCAGGTGACAGCTCTGTGCCTGGCAGAAGGAGATGTGCTGATAGCTAAGTGGTTCAGTACTTTGTTAATAAGAGTGTCAAACTCCACAGGGATGGCAAAAATCCCATTATTTCAAAGCTAAGTTGCATTAAAGCAAACCAGAGCTCCAAGGCGTGGATTGTAGAGAGGAATCTGGCTCTGCCAAGTAAGAAGAGAAGTCTCAAAAGTGTGATCTAATACAGTGCCTTTTCACTAGGCATTTATAGGACACTTTGAAATGCAAATGTTCCAGGAATGCCTCCTGTCAATGCTGCAACATGAGCTAAATGTTGTACTCACAACTCCCAGTGGACTGACAGTCCAAGATAGAGAGGCTGCTTTTCTGGGAGGCTGTTTTGCTCCAACATGGAAAAGACTGGATTTGGAGCTTGCTCTCTCCCATCTGTTTCTGACACCAGGAGTGACAGGGCATTCAGCTGAGCTTACCCAATGGCTGCGTGGAGGAGAGGAGAAAAAGAATTCCATCAAGGGCCAACCATAATAAAAATCTACCCAAACTTGCATCTTTTTATCAAAAGCAAAAATCAAAGCATTGACCTTTTCTGAATGATTTCTGCCTGACTTGATGCCTATCTATCTGATCATTTACAGGATGCTAGTTAAAGGGTTAGAATGTTATCTACAGCCAGTTTTCTGGAAACCAGCTGATACCTGACTGATGTTGCTGCCTGACAGCACATACAGAGAGGCACACTGCAGGATGCTGTTGTCCAAGGACACATTTGCTTTCCTTCACCTGAGTGAGCTTCCAGGTGCTTCTTGGAACTATTTTGATAGTCCTGGCTGCAGGCTAGGCCACCAAACTGTAATGCTCTGAAACTGACTCTCATGATGCATTCTGTCCCCTTTTATAAAGCCCTGTTATAAATTAAATTTTGGGAGGGTTGTGGGATTTGTGTTTTGTTTTGGTTTGTTTTAAACAAAAAACTTGCTTCAAAATAAAATATCAAAATTCTTAGTTTTCAAAATGCTGTAATGCAATACTTGGCTTTTATGGATTGTCTTCTCTTTCCTTTAGTTAGGACTTCTCAAATACAGCCCAAAAGGCCCCTCTGCATGTCCCTTATCAGTGCACTGCTGTAACACACCATAGGAGGTGCTGTGGGATGTGGGATCCTGCTGACAGAAGCAACTCAGATCTCCTGCCCCAACCTCTCATGGTTTGTGTTATGAAATATAGTTGTGAATTCCAGATATCTTCATGAACATGAAGGACATTCCCCTTCATTCCACTCCAGCACTGCAAGAAGATCCGAGGCAGTGATGGCATGTGCCTTCCTCTGAAAACATGGTGTGTTCAGCATTGTCTGAGGTAACAAAAAGCAAGCCAGTTCTTATTAAAGCAAACCTCGTTCCCCTGCTCTACTCATCTAGCCTTTTTCCTTACTTCTTCCCAGGAATTTCCATATCCAGGCAGGAATCTTATAAGGTGCATCATAACATTCAGAAAGGCCCCTACACTGCCTGTTCCTCCTCTTCCCTATGGAGCCAAAAAGCCCTTTTGTTTGTTACTGGTAACTCAATATGCTGTATCTGCACTAAAAAGCTAACAGGTAATCAAAGATATTTAAAACAGAAAGGAAAAGAAACCTTCCAAGGCCAACAGAAGCAGTGGTCTTACCAAAGCTTGTAGCTCTTAAGTAGAGGGAAACAGCTTTATTCAAGGCCCAACGATGAGTCCATTCAGTCAGATCCTGTAGATGGCAGAAAAAGGTGGGAGTAATTAAACCTGTAACTAGGAAACAGCAGGCGAGTTATTTCAGTGCAGATATTTCACTAACCTGAGGCCATACTCTGCAGGTACAAGGGCATGGTTTATTACAGAGCCTTTTATTTTCTTGTGCCTTTCTCCTTAGTTTCTTTTGGACATGCAGGAAATGTCAATTTCTCTGTACAGTAAATTTAGGTTTTTGTGATTCAGCCCCCACAAATAGGATTCTCTAAGGAGAAGTTGCAAGCACAACTCAGGCAGGATCTCACACAAGTTGCAAAAAGTCAGCTCCCCCCCACCAAAGGCCCAGTAACTGGTGGGTATGACCTAGCAGATGCACAAGAGCTCGTGGAGAAAGAGAAGACTATAGCCAGCTGACATGCAGGTGGCCAGCTGAAGTAACCAAGGCCCATTTGTCCACAGGAATGTCTGGTCAGCATTTGGATTAGCAAATTGAATATGGCAAAGAAAAACCACCCCAGGACCTTGAACGAGTGTAGTGGTAAAGCCCTGACTGTGGACTTTAATACAAAGCAAAACTGTGTACAGCAGAATACTGTGTAGTCCTACATTGTGTGAGCTGAATTAAATGCTGGGCATTGCGGGATGTGTTGGTTGTGACACCACCCTGCAACAACTGAGCTCTTCCCACCTGGGCAGTAAGGGGCATGACTCTGTTTTGTCACACTGAGAGGGATGAAACAGGAGAACAAGTCTGTGGAGAGTCCTGGAAACCTGACTTTGCGTGCACTGTCATCAGTATATCCTTAGGAAATGTATTAAGTCCCATCCAAAAACTAGTTTGCTCTCTTCCTCTTCCCCCCCCATAAATGCCCTCTGATTAGTACCTGTAGTAACCCATAGGCTGCATTCTTCTCCAGCTCTGACACATGCCATAATTCTATAAACTGCAATGTACATAAACACTATTCTTATGATATATAAAATGTATGATTGATAAAATACATAAATATAATAAATAATCAATTTAGGGCAATTAAAATACATCAGAAAGTCTAAATATAAGTAACAAAATGTCTAGTTCACAATGGAAGCAGGCTGACATTTTTTCACAGGAAAAGACTTCTGGCAAGTGAAAAATTAATTCAAAGTTCTTACAAAAATCTAAAATTTTTCAGCAGGTAAAACTTTTCAAATAAAATGTTTTGATGAAAATAAAAGCATTAATTCCACAGAAAAGTTTTGTCAGGGGAAAGCCTCTTAATAAAACTATATGTAACACCTAGAGGAAGTAGCATCTTGAGTCACCAGAAACCACAAAGACTCCTGGATTTTATATTCTGGGCCTGTCCCTGCTGAGAGTGAGGGATCCTTCACATCATGGCCCTAGGAGGGTTTGAATTAAAACAACCTCACACACATTGTGCAAGAATGAATTTCAAGTAATGGCTTCTGCCTGATACCCTAGAGGAATACATGTTCTCTGAAGACACTTCAACACGACCCTTTGGTGAGTCTCAATTTGTTTGAAATTATCCTTGAAATGTACTACTGTTCCTTTTCCTCTTCACAACCATCACCACTTGAGAATCACAGAAAAATTCATGTTGGAAGAAGGTCATCTAGTCCTATTCCCTGCTTAGAGCAGGCTTAGCTTCAAAGTTTGATGAAGTTGCTCAGATTTTCTTGTAGAGCTGAGAAATTTCATAAAATCCTGTAACTAGGACAACCAAAAAGCTCATTGAATGGAAGGGAAACTCTTTGTCATGGCATAATTTGAAGTCAGAGCTGAAGGCGTTCACTGGCACAACGTTACAAACACAGAGGAACGTGGCCCCTGTTACAGGCTCTGTAAAGAACGAGGATCAACCTCACATGTGAGATATATAAAGTATGACTTTCCACCATCCTTATGTAAAGCATAAACTGCAGTGTAATTGGAGTAATGCACTGAGATACCCAGACAGGTATTTAATGCCAGTAATGAATTGTCTACTGCTTAATGCCAAGATGGTTGTTGACAGGAGGTGTTGAAGTTTGTGTAGTGCTTAGTGTAAGACAGTACCTTAAAGTAACTGACAGCAGGAATTCATTAACACTGGTATAGCAATACTAAATCAGAATAAGCAATTATGATAAATGCACTAATTTCTATAAGATCTAAGAAGCAAATCACATACACAGAGCTGTATATAGATAAAGATGATAAAGATAAAGATAGATAGAGATAGTGGGTAACCTGTGAATAAAATGGAATTATTCTGCAGATTGAAAACTAAATTTAGCAGCCTGTGATCTCCAGGATTTTTGTAGAAAAGAAAACTCCTGTAGATCAGAAATACTCATGTCTCCTCTGGTCATTAGCAGACAGATGGTGTCTCTCCCTCCATTGGTCTTGACAGACTGATAGTGTAGCCTGAAAGGGGTTCCAGCTCAGGAGGAGGTGTGAGACTCAGTCCTGCTGGGATCCCAACACTTCCAGTGGGCCTTGTTTAGGGTCAGTATTTACAGGGTCATGGGATGATTGGCTTTGGGAAAAACTAGGCTGGTGATTTTCCACTGAGACCAACAATCTCCCCAGGGTGGGGTGGGACCCTCCTTGGCCTCCTCTATTTGGAGTATTCAAGAGCACTGGGGATGGTTGGGAAAGACCCAACCACTCTATCTCACTGTCTCACTTTCCAATCCTTAATCAGGAGAGATCATTTTGCTTCCAGGGGTTGCAAAAGGTAGAAATACATGAGGAATAAAATTTGTTTTGTGTACAGGCTGTACACAAGGATGGAGTGTGCTGGAAAGAAGGGACTGCCAGGTTTCCCACACTCCTGCTCTCCTCAGCAGGGCCTGACAGAGAACCAAGTGCAGCCCAGGAGCCTGGGATTGAGACTGCACAGGGACCCAGGGCATGGGCTGTACACCCACAGTGTCTGCACCACTGCAGGGAATGGCTGTCAAAACTTTCTGGTTTTGATCTACTTTTATATGTAAATTCAGGAAAACACAGTTTCTAAATTTCTGTGCACACAGAGCCATTCAAGTCTAGTGAGATTTAGGCTTTCACTTAGAAAAATGCTATCTAAAAAAAAAAGTAGTTTCTACATGTTCTCTTTGTAAAGAAGACACAGATGAAGAACCATATTGTAGATCTGAAAAAAAAATAAAATAAAAATCAGTGTGTTGTGGTTAGTTGCTTGAACACAGGCAGGTGCTTTCATCTGGGATGACCTGCTATTTCTGACACATCTCCAAGGGACTGGCAGACATTACACAGTATCTACAGGGGACCTCCTCCGTGCTAGGGAGGCACCTGGAAGATAGGAGGAAGACCTAAGAGATATAAGATGGCTCCAGATGTTCATATTTAGACAGGCCACAAGAACACTCTCCGTACCATGTAGCTTTCCCATGCTTTGAGGAAAAAGGCTTCAGGAATCATCTTATTTCAGAAATGAACAATTGCAGTAGTTCAGTCCCCAGAATGCTTTGTGCCAGGCTCTGCTTCTAGCCTCTCTCTGGCCAGAATTGGTCAGTGCATTTCAGCCAGCCACCTGACCAATACACTGTCTCTCTGGTCACCACGAGGCATTCAGGTTCAGGTGTTCATCAGAAGAATGAGAACTAGACTGTGAACCTGGTCATTTATTGCTCCACACTTGGGTATCTACGTGAACCCCACGAGCTGCTTTGAGCTGCCTGACCCTTTACTTTGCTGTGACCCAGACCTCTGTACCTGAGCTAAAGCAGATAAACTTTCAGTGACCCAGGTAGTAGGAGCTAGATGGAAAATCAAATGGCTGGGAACAGAGGAGGGGAAGGGGAGTAGGAATGGTAGAATTTTCATCCATGTGAGTGCCATGCAATGATCTGTCTGGTAACTACCACACCCTGCTATGTCCTAGAGTTATTTTTATCTGATGACTCTTCAGTGCTGATTCATTCCAGTTCTCATCTGACACACACTTATAAACCACAAAGCAAAATATCCACCCATATTCATGCTTTATCTCCAAACATACATCTTAAAACTATAATCTCTCTCTTGCATATAATGCAACAACCCTTTAAAGAAGTATTAACAAGCTTTCTTTTTAACAAGACCAAATGCCATGCATGTCATCACTGTCATCACTGCACGGTGGTATTATTCACCAGCTCCTTAGATAATTAGGATGTGCTCAAATGTTCTTAAAATTACAGTCAATGTGAATTATATTGTTAATATCTGTAAAAGGTGGATTTGTGTATCACAACCTATTATTATCAAAATAATGCAGTCAAAATGTTGCAGAGATGACCCAGATCCCCTTCAAGTAGTAGCTGCTAACAGGGAAGCATCAGGGAAACACTTTAATGGAATAAAGGGGTGTTTTCCTGGAAAGATCATACAGCCAATGGCTCAGCTGAGCTGCCTCTACATGAGTGCACAAAGCATGGGCAACAAACAAGAGGATTTGGAAGCTGCTATGCTACTAGAAGACTATGCCATAGTGGCCATCACTGAAATGTGGTGGGATGAATTATATGACTGGAGTGTAGCTGTTGATGGATACAAGCTGTTCAGAAAGGACAGAAAAGGAAAGAGGGGTGGGGGAGTTTCTCTGTATGTTTAAGCAATGGATTGAATGTGATGAGATATCCCTAGAGAATATCCCTAGAGAATAACCACCAGCAAGTTGAAAGCTTATGGGCAGGAATTAGAAACCAAGGCAACAAGGGGAACCTTGTGGTTGGGGTCTACTACTGGCCACTCTATCAAGAGGAATCTCTTGATGAAGGTTCCTACTCCTTACAGGAAGCATTGAGGTCACAGGCTCTTGTCCTGCTGGGAGATTTCAACCATCCCAACATCAGCTGGAAAAGTAATAGAGCCAGCAGCAGACAATCCAGGAGGCTCCTGGAGAGCCTTGATGACAGCTCCCTGAGGCAGGAAGCAGACACCCCCACCAGAGGGGAAGCAACACTTGATCTGGTGATTACCAATGGAAATGAGCTCATCAGGATCTCAGGATTGGAGGCAGCCTGGGTGGCAGTGACCATGCACTGGTAGAATTCTCTATACTTAGGGTCAGAGCTCAGCCAAAAAGCACAGTCAGGACCTTGAACTTCAGAAAAGGAAAATTCCAGCTCTTCAAGGAGTTAGTCAGTGGGATATCCTGGGAAACAGTCCTCAGAGACAAGGGGGCAGAACTGAGCTGGCAGATTTTTAAGAACACTCTTCAGCAACTGCAAGAGATCTTGATCCCCAGGTGCAAGAAATCAAGCAGGAAAGGGAAGAGTATAGGGATGCTTCCCAATTATGTAGGGATGAGGTCAGGAGGGCCAAGGCATTGTTGGAGAAGAACTTGGCAAGGGATGTTAAGAATAATAAGAAAGGATTCTTCAGGTATGTCAATCAAAAAAGGATGATCAAAGAAAACATACCACCTCTGAAGAGTAAAAATGGTGAGCTGGCAATAGTGGATGAGGAGAAGGCTGAGGTTCTTAATTTTTTTTCCTCAGTCTTCACTGACACCCTCTCTCCCAACACACCCCAAGTCAAACTGCAAGGTGTGGACCAGGATGGTGAAGTCCCCCCCACTGTATGTGAATATCAGGTTCCTGACCACCTGAGGAACCTAAACATACATAAGTCCATGGGACCTGATGAGATTCATCCCAGAGACCTTAAAGAATTGGCTGATGGAGTCACCAAGCCACTTGCCATGATATTTGAAAAGTCTTGGCAGTCAGGTGCAGTCCCTGGGGACTGGAAGAAGGGCCATGTTACACACATTGTTAACAAGGGTAGAAAGGAGGACCCTGAAAACTATCTCCCTATCAGCCTCACCTCTGTGCCTGGGAAGATCATGGAGTAGATTCTCCTAGAGGGTCTAATAGGGTAAAGAGAAGGCAGTGGGCTGATGAAGGAGCCAACATGGCTTCAGCAAGGGCAGGTCCTGCCTGACCAATCTAGTGGCTTTCTGTGATAAGGGGACTGCATCCATGGACAAAGGATGACCTGTAGATGTGATCTATCTGGACTTCTGCAAGGCTTTTGACACGGTCCCCACAACATCCTACTCACCAAGTTGGAGAGATATGGGTTTGATGGGTGGACTGTACAGTGGATAAGGGATGGGCTGGTTGGTCGCATCCAGAGGGTGCTGGTCAATAGCTCAATGTCCAGATGGATAAAAGTGACAAGTGGTGTCCCTCAGGGGTCTGTGCTGGGACTTGTGCTGTTTAAGATCTTCATTAATGATATTGACAATGAGAGCACCATCAGCAAGGGGAAGATAACACCAAGCTGAGTGGTGCTGTGGAAAGGCTGGAGGGATGGGATGTCATCCAGAGGGACCTGGATAGGCTGGAGAGGTGGGCTCAGGTGATCCTCATGAGGTTCAACAAGACTAAGTGCAGGGTTCTGCACCTGGGTCAGAACAACCCTCACTATCAATCCAGGCTGGGGGAGGAGGTGCTGGAAAGCAGATCTGCAGAAAAGGACTTGGGGGTGTTGGTGGAGGAGAAGCTGGATGTGAGCCAGCAGTGGGCACTTGCAGCCAAGAAGGCCAATTGTATCCTGGGCTGCAGCAAGACAAGTGTGGCCAGCAGATGGAGAGAGGGGATTCTGCCCCTCTGCTCTGCTCTGCTCTGCTCTGCTCAGACCTCCCCTGGAGTACTGCATCTAGTTCTGGAGCCCTCAGCACAGGAGAGACATGGAGCTGATGGAGCAGGGCCAGAGGAGGCCACAGAGATGCTCAGAG
>WYEA01009180.1:0-16180 GCA_033558465.1 Alcedo atthis | reverse complement strand
ACCCGCTCCCGAGCCCCCGCCCGCCCCCCGCCCGCGCCGCGCGGATGGAGCTGAGCTGCGGAGTGGGGCGCAGCGCGGCGGTGCCCCCGGGGCCCGGGTCCCCCCCCGCCGCCTCCGCGCCGCCGATGGAAGGCGAGGAGTACGAGAGCCTGCCCAGCGGCGCCTCGCTCGGCACACACATGATGGCCGGGGCCGTGGCGGGCATCATGGAGCACACGGTCATGTACCCGGTGGACTCGGTCAAGGTGCGTTGGGAGGGTGAAGGTGGCGCCGGAACCTCCGGGACCTGCTCCGGCCGTTGCCGCTCTCGCGGGGGAAGCGGCCGCGGGGGGCGGTTTGCGAGGGGGACCGGGGTGGGGGTGTGTGCACCGGAGGTGTGTGCAGGAGCTCACGGCGGGGTGTGCACAAGTGCCGCAGGTGTGCAGGAGGGGCGTGCACAAGTGCCGCAGGTGTGCAGGAGAGGTGTGCACACGTACCGGAGGTGTGTAGGAGAGCACCGGTGTCCCGGGCTGGGGAGTGTTGCTGTGGGGAGCAGAGCTGTGCGGGAGATGCTGGGTGAGGAGCAGGGTGCTGCGGTGTGGCAGGTCCTCCAGGTGTCACCCCCGAGGTCTCCGATGGAAGCCAGAGCTGTGCACCCACCCGGGCCCATCGCGGGCAGCCCTGGTGAGATTTGCACAAGCCCCGGTGCAAGAGTGCGTGTTGGGCCCCAGCGTCACCCACCGCAGTAAGTAAAGCCCTGGTGCTGCTCCCTGGACGGGAGACGCTGCTGGTGTCCCCTGGGGGTGCCGGGTGGTTCTCCTTTCCCAGGCTGTTGGAATCTGCAGGGAAGGGCTGGTGGGGTGGGCTGGTTTGTGATCTGGTACCAGGATGGCTGTGAGCAGCCTAACTTTCCGCCGTGTGTACCTCACCTTCGGTGTCTCCCAGCCCCCAGGGGCAGTGTCTGTCGCGACTGAGGCTCGGAAGGAGGCTCGGGGGGCTGCAGATGTGCTGGGGTCGTTGTGTTTTTATGCAAATGAGCCAGTCGGGGCTAAGAGCGCTTGGCGCTGCCGAGTACGGACCAGGGGAGACGTCAGCGCATCATCGGTGCGGTGGGAGGCGTCTCGAAGGGGGTTTCCTCCCTCTGCCCACCAGGGTGCTGCTCTGAGGGCTCACAGAGACAGAAAACACGGAGAGAAGCCAAACGCCCTCCATACCATGCTGCTGGTGCTGATGGCTCTGTGATCTGGTCGGGAAACACTGTGAGCAGATCCCCAAATTTCTTCTTTTTCCAACGCAGAGCTTCCTGGAGGAGCAGGAGGAGAGCAGGGGAAACGCCTTGGCAGGCTCTGGGGCACCGGCAGTGTCGCCAGTGCACTGAGTGCTCAAAGGAAACTTGCTGGTTTTTTCAGTGTTTTCCCTCTGGGTCCCTGCCTGCTGGACATGGCTCGTAGCGTCCCCCCTACCCTGAGGTGCCGGGTCTGAACCCCCCCAGTGCCTCCCCAACAGCTCGTCCCCAGGTGAGCGGTGTTTGCCCCGCCGTGGCTGGTGCCGTGGCTGGTGCCGTGGCTGGTGCCGTGGCTGGTGCCGTGGCTGGTGCCGTGGCTGGCACAGCAGCTGGCAGAGTGTCAGCACTGGGCACCGTGTCAGCGCAGGGCACCGCCGGGCTGCTCTCGGGCATTTCCTCTGCGGGACACGGCGCGGGGAAAGCGAAAGCTGTGCCCGGCTTCCCAGAGCAGCGAGGTGCTTCATGGGAAGGTAAAAGTGCTGATTGCACTGGGCACTGAGTTCCCCATTGCGCAGGTGCCAGGAGGGAGCCAGGGCAGTGCCGAACGCTGGGAATAGCCCCCCTAGCAAACTGCCTCCCAGTGCTCAGGAGCAGATAAAAGTGCTGCGGGAAGTTGGGGTAGCGTGGCCAAGGTCACGCTGTGTGGCGAGGGCAGAGTGAAATCCTGAGCTGCTCCTGAGATGGTCTGTGTGTGTCTGTCTGTCTGTCCAGGAAAAGGCGAGAACTCTCCCCAGGAGGGCTTTATTTACCTAATGTAACAAAACTCCGATTAAACTTTGTAAGAGTAGCTGCCTGTCACTTTGCCCTGGAGAAGTGCTGCTCTCCTCCTACAGAAAATCAGCAGAGCTCCTTTGTTGGTCTGACAATAATTCCTGGGATCAATCCTGACTAAAGAGGAGCCCACAGTCTGTGGATGCTGCAGAAAAAGCCAGTTAGGGCTTCTGCCTAGATGCTGCTGTACAAGAAATGTTTTTGGATTCAGAAAGTCATTTTCAGTTTCTCTTTCTATATCTGAAAGAGATGTTTTATCTTGGGGAATTTGTTTGCTTCAGACACTTGCACAATTCTTGAGCTGGACAAGGCCAGGGTAGGGCAGGCTGTGGTGGTGGGGTCCTGTGCAGCTCAGTCAAGGAGAGCAGTTAAGCAGTGAGCTGTGGACCTCGGTGATAGACAGACTTGAGGGTGCTGCTGCTGCTGCATTGCTGGAGGGTGTAAATCCGTGGTTCCTCCGGGCAGCCTCCAGCTCCTGGCTGGGGTCACTGCTGTTGGACTGCTGCTGGTTGGTTGTGTTGTTCTGCAGCAGTTGTTTGGAGTCACAGGTTGCATTTACCAACTCCTGTTGGTTCTATTTACTAAATACAATCAAATAAATACAACACAGGTTGTATTTACTAAAGCTCCTGCTGGAAGCTTGTGATTATCAAGACTTGCTTGGTATCTTTTACTTCTAAGTGTGAAGACCCATATGAGCCTTCAGCTTGAACTGCTCCTTGGCCTCTGTCTTGCCCACTTCATGCTGTGGCTGCAGGAACATGCTGGTTTGAGCTGTGTTTGAAGTGGCTGAGGGGTTTCTAGTGCTTGGGCTGGTTTGGGTTTGTACCTGCTGAGAGCACATCTCTCCTGTCAAGCCCTGATCAGCCTCTTTGTTAATTTGAGAGATCAGCATGTGGAGGATTTCTTGTGATGGCAGCAGGAGGGCGTTTCCAGAGGACTCCCCTGGAGCCTCCTCCCTCTTCTTAAGGCATTTGGTGGCTTTTCTACAAGGCTGCTGGAGCTGGTTTCCCAAGGCAGGTAAAATAGCTGCCTTGGGGATGTCAAGCAGTTGTCCTTGCCTTCAGACTAATTGCTGCTGTGAGACAGCTCAGTGAGAGCAGGAGATGTGCTGGGCTGGAACCTCCTGGCCACGCGTGGCAGTTGCGCCAACGACAGCTCCTTGGTCCAGCCCCAACCATGTTTGTCTGTCTCCATGAAAACCTGAGCTACTTCTAATCAAGCTGGTGCAACAGGAGGTCTGTAGGGAGATATTTTGTGTGGCTGTGCGTGGTTCCTAACAGGTACAGGAGGTCCTGTACTGTACTGGGAGCTCTGGGGGTGAAGTGTAGGGGAAATATCTAGGCTGTGATGGCAGAGTGGGGAGGGGAAAGCACAGAGGACAAGTATGGGGCTTGCCAAGAGGGATGGAGTGTTTCAGTGGCTTGAGCTAGGACAGTCAACCATGGGTGACTTGCTGCACAAGATGACTTTGGAGCTTCCCTGCTTGTAAGTAATGTTTGAGAGCACCCCTGTATGACTGAGGGTGGCAGGGCAGAGCTCCTGTGAGCTGTGTCATTGGAGTTTACTTGGACTTTGAGGTTAGGGGTGCTTGGCTTGGGTTTGGTGGTAGGAGGTTCTTTGTCCACCTATCTCAGACACAGGTCTGGGAGGAGCAGTTACTGTTTCAGCTGATAGTATTGGGGTGCTGGAAAGTCATGACTAACCTGCTTGACTGACCCTGCACTCCCCTCCCAAGGACCTTTGCAGACATGGGTGGGTACCATGCCAAGTGTGCTGCTTTAGCTGGAAACAGCCTAGAAAAAAGTTCTCCAGAGTTTGAGCATGACACGGGTCTTGCAATAGCAAAGCTTTCTCTGGCCAGCAGGATCTGAACCAGTCGCTGGAGAAATGCTGCTTACTTCCCGCTAAAAGCATATTGTGTTCTCTGATTCTCTTGCCAGTGGTGCAGACACCAGGGTGGTTGTCTGTCACATGAATGTGCAGGCTGAACTTTGAGGAGGCATGCTGTGTTCAGGGGAAAGAAAAAAAAAACACACCTCAAAAACCAAACCAAAGCCAGAAAAAAAAATAGATCTGAGCTGTTTTGTACAGTGGTGTGTCAAATCAGCGACCCTTGGTGAGAATATGCAGAACTGGAGACCTGACTCCTGTTAGTAAAGCAATTCTAGGTAGAAAATAACCCTGGACTGTTCCTGTGCTTCTGCCAGCAGAGAATCTGGATGCTGTACCCCAACCAGTGTCCCTAAGGCTGGTCTATAGACACCCTATGAACCTGAAGCTGTGACTTCTGGTGTTACTACGTATGCCCAGGCTGAAACCAGGACTGCCGGGATGCTTGCGGTTGTCGGTGTGCTCCTGCCTTATGCAATGAGGATTAACTGGAGTAGGTGGAGAAGTATTTCTTGGCTGGTTAACAAGGTGGGGGTGAGGCTCCTGGAGCAGCCTGTTGGCCTCCGATAGATGGCAGGAGCTGGTGTGGGGGGTGAGGACTGCACAGCTCTTCGTTCACATGGTGATAAACTTATCCTGGCCAAAACAGGGCTGAACCTGTTTTCAGTCCTGTGCCTCTTGCATTGCAGCAGCCACCCAGAAGATCCTGGGCTTGGTTTGTCCTTAGGCTGTTTGTCCTGTCCACAGCTTTAATGAAAGGTGCAGGCCCGTGGACCTGGCTGTGCTGCTGGTGATGCAGACTGTGGTGTGCATGGGTTAGACAGGTACAGTGTGAGCTCTGGAGCAGCTCAGGTGATCAACAGAGAACTGAAAATGGATATTTATCTGTTGCCATGTGAAAGCAGCTGGATCCTCAGTAAGGGTAGAGCTATTTGGGGTTAGTTCCCAACACCACAGCACCTTGTGCTTTGGTCCTGCACATGCCAGGCTGATGCTTTATTGATTTACAGGAGCACTTATCCCTGATTACCTCTCTGATGGGATGCTGCTGCTGCAGGTTTAGATTGTGCTGGCTGCTTCGAAGGCATCCCAGCAATCGAGCAGGGTGAGATCAAGATCTCCTGGGGTCAGTTCTGGAGTCTGAAGCAATGCCTTCAAGTTAAAACTAGCAGAGAAAACAAAACCAGTCAAAAGCCAAAGCCCCAGCTGGATGCCACCAGCTCGCAGCAGGGGGTTGTGCTGAGTCACGCTGATGCGATGGCTGCTGGGAGCTTCTTCGGGGCATCCTGGAATCCAGTCCCTGCCCAGCCCGTCCTGGCGAGCAGCTGTGGGGTGGGGAGGTGCAGAGACCCATGGAGGGGCTGTGAGATCCTTGTGCCCACTCAGCAAGGGTTGAGCGATGGATTTAAAACCTGTTTAAATTTCGAGATGATTTGGTTTTGTTGCTGCATTTACTGGAGGGGTTTTCTGAGCTTCTGGCTTTATTTCCTATGCTGTTCCTGGGTTAGGATGATGTGTTTAGTGCTCTGAAGCAGGAGCCTTGCACCAGGTCACTCAGTTCCCTCCTGTACAGTGATGCCTTGTAATGGGGAGGGGATGCTGAATTCTGAAATTAGCTCGTTGCTGAAGTCACTTTGCAGATTTAATTCCTGTGCATTTTTTTTTCAGGATATTTATTACAAATGCAATGTTTTCTTGACCTAGCCTTTAAACCAGCTTTGCTGCTTTCATGGCTTGATTTTATTACTTTGGGTTAAACTCCTGGACTCGGCTCTGATCTCTTCCTTGGTCTCAAAGTGTCTGTGAAAGTGCTCCTCAGTAACTGCAGTGGTTTGTGGAATCAAAAGTCCAAACCTGGAACACGTTTATTGGCTGAATCTTGTGGGAAAGCCCAGCTGTAGTATTAGCTCCTGGCTGATCACTGAAGTGAAGCTGGAAGGGCTGTGTCCTGGTGTGAAGTGTGATGATGAGGAAGTGTGGTGGCCTGGGCAGTGCAATCTCTGCTGAGCATGGAGCTGCTGGTGTCTCTGTGCTCCCACATTGTTTTGGGAGGATCCTTTATTCTGAAAATGGGGTGTCCCAGCTCATGGCATGGAAGACATCCTCCCTGTCAAACCTGACTGGCCTCTGAATTGCAGCTCTTGAGCTTCTTAAAGAGCATTAATTTAATGGACCCTCTTCCATGTTGCTAAATGCTCATGTCCCGTGTTTATGCCCCTTCCCAGGAGCCTCCCGTGTTTGTGTTTTGAGGCATGAGGCCACCACAAAAGGCTGTAGGTTGTGAGGGTTGTAACCCTTCAGACTGGTTTTGGTGTGACGAGGCTTACCAGATGTGTTGCAGACTGGCAGGACTTGTGGGCTGCTCAGCAGTAGCAGCAGAGCCCTTTGCATCTTGATACTGTATGTAGATTTGCTTGGTCTTGCTGGGATGGTTGTAGAGGTTTTGGACCTGCAAGTGTGTCTCTGGTGAGAGGTGGTTGGGGTTCGAGTCCTGCAAACACCCATCACAGGTTGGCATTGCTGTTTTGAGGGTTTTGAGCACTGCTGGTGTGAGATGGCACCAGGCTGCTGAAGCCCGAAACAAGCTAAAAGACATAATTTTCCCACAGTTCATCATTAAACAATGCCAGTGAGTTTCATAGGATACTTTGGATGCCAGAAGCAGTTGAGCTGCCTTCAGAAAATCTGTGGAAAAAAAGCTTATTGTGGGCTGTTGAAGAAAGATGGAGATGAAACCTCCTGTCTCAGGAGGTTGGTGGCTGCAGGGTGCTGGGAGGGAAGATGATGGGGCAGAGTGTGGCTCTGCTCTCCAAGCTGCTGAAGGACATAGTCACCAGCTGGATCTTCCTTGGGTCACACTGCACAGGAGAATGGGGTGGCCTTTCCCTGTCTGCTGCAGGATGGGGTTCCTGCAGATGCTCTGTTTTCTCAGCTGGCCCTTCTAGGAAACCAGTCTCCCCACTCAGCAGAGTAACTCGCGCACCAAGTGTCACAAGCAGCTGAGCAACTGCAGGAGAAACAAGCCAGGGCAGGGAGCTGGGAGTGTTGTAAGCAAGAGGCAATTAAAGACCTAACTGTATTTCTTCACTGAGCCTTTTGAACAACTGCACCAGCTTAATTCCTTGTACTTTCCATGCACAAACAGGAGCAGAGGTCACACTTCCCTCTGCTGAGCATTAGTCTGAGCAGCCTCGTCACGGTCGGGTGTTGCAATGGGGTTCATCTCGCTGGTCTGGCAGGCAAGGTGTGGATAAATAGTGCCATGGCCCTGCAGTGGGTGCAGCCAGGGACTCAGTTATCGACCCTTCTAAGCATCTTGGCAGCCTTGTCACTCTATGACTCGTGCTTGTTGGATTAAAGGTGTGTATCTGAGGCCTCTCCCTCCGTGTGCTTTGTTGCAGACAAGGATGCAGAGCTTGCAGCCGGACCCCAAAGCCCAGTACAGGAGTGTGTACGAAGCTCTGAAGAAGATTGTCCTCACAGAGGGGCTCTGGCGGCCTTTGCGTGGCATTAATGTCACCATGCTGGGGGCTGGCCCAGCCCACGCCATGTACTTCGCCTGCTATGAAAAAATGAAGAAGTCTCTCAGTGATGTTCTCCAGCATGGAGGGAACAGCCACTTGGCCAATGGTATTTCTGGGTTTTGCACAGAAAATAACCTGCTCCTAGCAAACAGCCTGACCCTGGCTCACTTCGCACGCTTAGCCTGGCGTCCTTCGCTGCACTCTGCTCCTGGAGCCCTGCTGTGGGCAGCCTGTATTCAGACTGCTGCTGTAAATACCTGTACAGGAGGAGGCAAATGCAAACAGAACCCAGGCTGGCAGGTCTCAGCACCTGCCCTCTAGTTGAGTGCTTCCAGCTGGTTGCCATGCTCTTCTGGAAACTGCCCTGCCTCAGGACTGCTGACTGCTTGGTAGAACTCTGGCACAGGGCAGAGATGACTGAGCTGCTCTCAGCAGCAGAGTACAGAACTCCTCCTGGCCTGAAAGCCCTGCTAGTCTTGGTCTAATCTAGATTTCTGTGCTGCTCTTAATCTCAAATTGTTATAGACTGTCATCAGCACACTGGATCAGAGGTGTTCAGATACAGTTGCAGGCTGTTATGTTCAAGGCATCATCTAAACCTCTTGAGTACAGCTTGCTCCAGATACCTCTCTTGGAGCTCCTGCATGGTGAAGTGATCATCCTCTGTGTGCTCATGTGCTTTATTTAAGGTTTTGCTGCTACCAGGAAGACTTGCTCTTAGCTCCAGCAATCCCACTGTGAGAGCAGAAACCCTCTAAGTGAGGGCCAGGGGTGTCACAAAAGGGTCTGTGCTGAAGACGCTTTTGCCTGGTCCTTGGTGTGATGTGACAGTGGGAATGTGCCATGGCATTCACTCGACTTGACTCAACCAACCCAGTTGAGGGGATATAACATCTTTCTGGCTTGCTGGTTTTTGCTGATAATGTGCTTCTGGTGTTTGCCTTTCAAGCAGCTACAGGCTCTCGGTCCCAGGGGAAACAAGCGCTGCCTTAATGAGAAATGGCCGAGTCATTTGGGCAAGAGAGGGTTGGAGATGGGAAGCTACATCAAAGGGGAAGGTGTGGCTCAAGAGGCCCATCCTAGAGCCAACTGCAGAATCATTAATGGCTGGATGGATGTTTACAGAATCTGTGCAATTAACGATTTAAACTATTCCCAGTAAAGGGATGAAAATGTTTAAATTACGGGCACGGGGCATGCTGAGCATTGCTCATGGCCCAGCATGGGCTGAGCACAGCTCGTCCTGTCTTGTGCAGACAGCCTCATGAGCTGCAGGGAGAGAGCAGAGGTGGTGGCCATCTCTCGACTGGGTCCCAGTTACCATCTGGGTGGGAGTTTCTGTGCTGGGAATGCCTGTGTTGCCAGGTGCTTCCCCAGGCTTGGTGAGGTGCCTGGGTGCTTGGTGCTGCTGCCTCTGGGTGGTGGTGCCCAAGCAAGCCCTGTCTTCTCTGCATTTTGAACCATGCTCTTGTGTCTTGCAGGCATAGCTGGGAGTGTGGCCACCCTCCTCCATGACGCCGTGATGAATCCTGCTGAAGGTAATGCCCAGGGCTCTTGGAGCACGGGCTGCACCCTGCTAGCCAGGGAAGGCAGCAGGGATACCTTGCACCAGCTCAGCAGCTTGAGCCTCTTGCTCTGGTGACTGCCCAGCTTTTAATCAGCTCTGACAGGCCACTGTGAAGGGATCAGTTCTGCCTGGCTGGTGTCCCTTGCTTGCCAAGGGGTTGCACAGCATTTGCCTTTTCCGGGAACACTGATGTTGCGTCTCCTGACATGATGCTGTTACTACTCTGCTAGTGCATCTTTACTTAAGTGGTTGTGTGTGTTCCAAAGCATTGGGATACCCAAGAAAACTGGGCCTGGGTGGGGTCAGTTACACTTCCCAGGTGATGAAGCTGGGGAAGGGTCTTATGAGGAGTGGCTGAGGGACCTGGTGTTGTTCAGCCTGGAAAAAAGGAGTCTCAGGGGAGACCTCCTGGCTGTTGACCTTAACAGGAGGTTGAAGCCAGGAGTGCTTGGTGTCTGCTCCCAAGGAACAAGTGACAGGACAAAAGGAAATGGCCTCATGTTGTCCCAGGGGATAATTAGGTTGGAGCTGAAGAACAATTTCTTCCCCTCCAGGGTTGTCCAGGCCTGTCCCAGGCTGCCCAGGGCAGTGGTGGAGTCCCCTTCCCTGAAGGGGTTTAAAGCTGTGGAGCTGAGGTGCCGAGGGACACGAGTTAGTGGTGGACTTGGCAGTGTTGGGTTAATGATTGGACTTTGTGATCTTAAAGATCTTTTCCAGCTGAAACGGTTCTGTGATCCTGTGTTGTAGCAGTTTGGAAGGAGAGGGGCTGTCTGGGTGGTTGGGTCTAGGAGCAGGGTTTGGTGACCAGGAAGGATGTGCCTTGGCTAATAAGCTGTCTCCCTGCCTCTGTCCTGCCTGGTGCTGCCCACCCTGCCTTCATCCCTGTGCCCATCCCCTGGACCAGTGGTGAAGCAGCGCATGCAGATGTTCAACTCCCCCTACAAGTCCGTCCTGGCCTGCATAAGGACAGTGCAGAAGACAGAGGGGTTCAGTGCCTTCTACCGCAGCTACACCACCCAGCTCACCATGAACGTGCCCTTCCAGGCCATTCACTTCATCACCTACGAGTTCATGCAGGAGCAGCTCAACCCCCGCCGCGAGTACAACCCTCGGTCCCACATCGTCTCCGGAGCCGTGGCGGGGGCCGTGGCCGCTGCCGCCACCACTCCTCTGGACGTCTGCAAGACCCTGCTCAACACCCAGGAGAACATGGCCTTGAGCTCTGTGAACATCAGCGGACACCTCTCGGGCATGGTGAACGCCTTCAAGACTGTCTATCGGCTGGGGGGCGTTCCGGGGTATTTCAGGGGGGTCCAGGCACGTGTCATTTACCAGATGCCTTCAACGGCCATCGCCTGGTCGGTCTATGAGTTCTTCAAGTACTTTCTGACAAAGCACAGGCTGGAGAAGAGAACATCCTTGTGAAGGACTTGCCCCGTGGAAGCCTCCACGTCCCCTCTGCGTCTCCGTGCCCGCCCAGCCAGCTCCGCCACCCAGCTGAGGGCCGTGCCAGGCGCTGGTGGATCCACAGCTGACGGCCACTTCTCCATCCCCGGGGAACGAGAGGAGTCAAAGTGAGCCTTGGCCATGTGTTTCCCCTCCCTGCTTCAACAATTAAAAAGTTTATAAAGACTTTTAATAATAATATATATAATTTAATAACTTTATTTTGGAGAAGTGAAATTGCTAACTGGTATTTTTCTCTGGAGAAGATTGAAGATGTAGTTTACTCCTCACCAGAAGGCTTAGGCTATACAGCCTAGGCTGGGTTGGTTTGGTTTTTTACAGCAAAGAAGCAAAATATCCTGTCACAGAACTTACTTTTTTATATAAATATAAAATAGATGGATAATGTTTATCCTTTATTTTTGTATGTAGGCATTTGGCTTGTTTTTTAACTACTATGACAGCTAGATGCTGAGCTGTTTAAAAAGGGCTAAATTCTTCCATCCTCTGTAAGGAAGACAAAAGAATTTATTTTTATAGCCAGATTGGCTTTAATTGTAGAGCATTTAGCCCCCACATGATGGCCTGGATTCTTCTTGGGTGTCAAGGTACTTGGCAGCACCTTGAGACTCACTGGGGTGGGTCGGAGGAATGGGGAGACACCACTTTTGGGAGCTGTAGGACACCAAAGAGGAGCACCCCAAAATATCTGGTCACTTTTTGGGGGAGAAGGGAAAACTCAATTTCAGTTTTTACAAGAAGACTCTTTAAAAAAAAAGTAGATTTAAAAATAATATTTGTGGGGTTCTTTTTGAAAACACTTTTTTTTTTTAAAGGTACTTTTTTATGGTCTGTGATTGCTGAACAGCCTCCACCCCCCCTTAATTTATTTATACTGCTTTTTCACTAAAGCCCGTGTCCCTCTGATAGGGGTGCCCGTGCACAGCTGTGTAGCTGGGTGGTGAAGCAGGGTGCCCGTGGGGGGGCAGAGCTTCTGTTTACAGTCTGGCTACTGAGTCACAAGGGTCTCCTCCTGGCAGCACCAGCCCAGCAGCAGAGCCTTGGGAAGGTCCCCCCTGCAGAGCTGAGGCTGCCCCCCAGCCTGGGTCTGACAAGAAGCTGCTGCTCATCTCCTGGGGAGAGGAAAAATCCAACCCCAACCTCTAGAGGTTCCTTGTGCCACAGGTCTGGCTTTGCTGCTGTGGGGTGCTGAGCTGGGCAGTGCTCTGAGGCTGTGCCCACTTCGTGCCCTGCTCCTCCGGGACTGGCTCTTCCAAAGCCGAACGCAGCTTGTGGCCAGTTCCTGGGGTGATCAGTAGCTGATGAGGGATTTGGGGGGCCTGGGGGTGTAAATACAAGTTACAGGCAGGTGTCACTGGAGGTGCCCCATCAGGTTTGTTGTGTAGGGTGACATTGAGCAGTGAATCCTTCTGCTCTGCTCCTGGGAGAAGGTGAATCCCACAGCACCTCCTTGGGTGATGTTGCATGTGCCTTGTGTTAACTTTCTGCCACTGATAATGGTGAAATGAGCTTCTTGATGCCTTTTAATGACTTAAACTGAATTAACCACTGTGTCAAATGCACCCTTTGTCTTAAAGTGTGAGAAATTGTTGGCTTGAGGCCGCTGGCCTTGATGGTGCAGCTGGAGGGAGCCCTCAGCTCTGAGCATGTGGAGAGGGCCCTGAGCTGTCTGTTAGCCTTGGGCTGCTTTTTCTATTGGCTTGAGAAACTGGGGAGTCACTAATGGGGACCAGAACTGCACGAAATATTTCCCTTGGAGATGTGTATAAATACTCAGCTGGAAATTTTGTGTCACTTTAATATTAAGAGGTAAGCTGTAGCATAGCATGGAGAGGCAGCTCTCAGCGTGGCTGCAGGAGCTGGTGTCCTGCTGGTCCCCAGTGCATCAGCCTCCTGTCCCCCTGGCTGCTTAGCTTTAGTATTGCTGGCTTCACCTTGGCTGTTGTGGGAGAATTTCATCTCCTGTTTGGTGTAACCTGTGAGTAGCTGAGACACAAGGGCTGGAGTTGCCCAGGGACAGTTTCTGTCTTTGGAGCAGTTGGGGTGGTCATGATTTTGGCCAGCTGAGCATTGCTCTTGGAGGAGGAGGAGGTAACATGTTTTGGTGTATCCTGAGTTTTGAGAACATAAATAATTGTCAACCAGGTTTTCTTCAGAACTTGCTCTGCCTCAAGCTGAGAGTGTGTGAGGAGCACTTCTAGAGCTCTTGGTGTACCCTGGGTATCCAGTGGAACCAGACCACACAGCTGCAGCTGGGAGACTGCCCAGTTGGTCTCGTATTGCAGAGGTTTCTCACATGTTTAAAATGTTTCCTGCTGTGTGTGATGCTGGATCCCCAGGTGAAAGCTCTTCGCCAAAGCCCCTCCTCATCCCTTCTAGGTTTGCAATTGAAAGTTTTGCTGAGTTTTATTTTAACCTGGTATGTGAAACGTGTACTGCTGCTTTGTCTGCCACAAACGCACATGTTATTTAAGGGGGAGGATGAGTAACTTTGTCTGCAATTCTTAATTTTTTTAATATTTTTTTTTCTGCCTGCCTTGGAATTTAATGTGTTTCCTTAAAAGTATATTTAATATTTCAGGAGTTCATTTGTGAAATGCTGCTACAGTTGTATCACTGGAGCTCAAGGAAATAAAATATTCTGATTTTTGTCATTTTAGGCTCATGCTCGTGGCTTTCATTAGCTGTGTTGTTGGGCATCTGCTGGGGCTGAGCAGCAGGAGGGTGTCTGTGGCAGCCGGGTGATCTCTGGAGGAATGGTGCCTTCTAGTGTTGCCTGAGCACTTGGCAGGCTCAGCACCTCACCATCAGAGGCGGATAAAGCCCTTTGACATGCTCTGGAGGATGAAAATAGTTCTGGGAGGGGTTTTTCTGACATCTGTGTCCTGGCCTTGGGCTCCTCTAGGAGTCACTGAAGAGTTTTGAAACTCGGGCTTCTTGTCAGGGAGTTGCTTCTGAGATGGGCAAAGCAAACCCACAGCCTGCAGCTTGTTCAGCAGCAAAGACTCCCTGCTGGAAGAGAGCCCATGAGGTGAAGGCCCCTGGGGAGCTGCTTATTTGCTGAGGTTTCAATAATATTTACAGCTTAATCTGAAGGGGAAAACCCAGGAGTTGTTAGGCTGCTTTAGATCTTACCTTCAGTGAGGACAGGTCCTTGGGTACGGTTTCTGCACATCACTGGGGCTGGGGACCATGAAGCTGAGCTGGGCAGCATCTGGGTCCAGAGCTACTGAGATGCTCCAGAGCCTGGACAGCTGCCTCCAGGGCTTGGCCAAGGTGGGTTCTAAAGAAAACCAGCGAGTTTTAAAGCATTTCAGTTATGAAATCTCCAGGACAGAGTGATTGTTTCAGCTCTGGGTGGAAAACATTTCTGACCTTGAAGTAGCTCCATGTGGGAGTTCTGGTTCCCAGCTTGGTGTCTGGTGCAAATAGCAACATCTTCTGGGGCAGAAGTTGGAGGTATTTTGGCCCAAATTTGATCTTTTTTTGTGTCTATCCAAAGTCTACCATGCCTTGTTTCTAAAGTTGGCTGTTTCCAATGTTGTCAGAAGGATCTGGGGGTTCCTGCCAGGTCCTTTTCCTCCTTTTCACCTCTAAGAAACCTCACAACCACATGGTCCTTGTTCCAAATTGAGCATGAAACCCAGGTTATCTTAACATACAGTGTTCTCTGGTTTCAAGAGACACCTGCCTGGGGAGTCGGGACTGGCTGTAAAGGGAAGCAGCAGCAAGATGCTGCTGTTCTGATCCACCCTGAAGGAAAAAGGACTTTTCTCACCTGTTCCACCATTTCTCTTTTTCTTGTTATTTTTTTTTACTGTCATTGAATAAAAAGGTGTGATGAACTGTTGATGTGCTGGGGTGGAGACCAGGCTGATGATCTTCAGAGACAAGATCAAGAGATGAACTGCTATTTATGCTCAGCAAAATTTTGGTTTTTTTGACAGGTTTCTATTTCTGTTTGTGCTGTAAATATTTCACACCCCCCCCCCCCTTCCTGCTGCGTTGTAAATGTCTGCAGTCCTGAAAAGTATGTAGCACACTCCATACATACTCTTAAAGACTAAATATTGCATTTATAGGAAGGCTGGTGAGGACCCCTACTTTTTATCACAGTCACCATTCAGTCCCATCTTCTTCCGAGTAATTCCCCAGCAAGTGAGAAAATGCCCCAGTAGGTGTCTGCACAGGAGGGAATTTCTGTGCTGGGGTGGTAGGTATGTGGTTACAGGGACATGAATTGTGTGATGAAACCTGCTGCTAAATTTCCGATAACAGCTGCTCTGTGCATCATGTTAGACCCAGGGGAACTAGAAGATTTTTACTAGCCAAAACTCTGAATTAAGTCTACTGAAATAAAGAAAAAACACTCAGAAAACGACAGACCTCTGAAAGAGCAGCTCTGCCTTGGGAGAAGCTTTCCTCACCTGCCAGAGAGGGACACGTGGCTGCATGACATCCTGAGGACTTCAGGCTGCCCCCTTGGTTGCACAGGGAGTAATTTAAACTTTTCCTGTGTTTTCTCTGGTTTTGGTTTGCCTAAAAGTTGTCTGACTTCATTGAATGCTTATCTTGTGCTGCAGCCCACTGCTGCTGCAAGGAATAATGGAAAATGAGGCTGGTTATCAAGGGGGCAAAAAGGATATTTATTGCTCATTAGGAAATTGTGGGGTGGCTTCAGAGCTGGGAATGGACTGGGCTGAGCCCCTTTTCCCAGCAGGAAAAGGCTGTGGTCAGGAGAAGGGGATGATTTTTTCCCTGCGTGGAGAGGCTGGCTGGATTATGAGGAAGGCTGAAGGACCTCTGCAAAACATCACGGCTGATGGTTATCTCTTCTCCCTCCTTTCTGCTTTAAACCTCTGGCATCTGCCTGGGTGTCCATGGCCGTGAAGTGGAAATGGGGAATTCCTGCAGCCAGCAGGATGGGGCAGGTCTGTGGGGCATGTGCACACCCAGAGCCACAGAGGGGAGCATGGAGCAAGCAAAGCCCTGGGGCATTACCCCAGCTCCTCCATCCCCTGCCAGCTTCAGGGACAGCTCCCCAGGAGGAAGAATGAGCTGCTGGAGGTGCCATCCATGGGCATGTGACACCGGTGTCCCATCACCCTCTGGGCTGGGTGGTGTTTTGCCCTGGGAGTTAATAGGATTTTCTAATTGACACTAATGGCTTCTTTGGAACCAGTACAGATTATTGCGTAAATACCTTTGAGAGTATTTTTTAATGTGTCTTATTTATCTGTGGAAGTAGCAACTCCTTAAACTTGCAGGGGTTTCTGCAGTGAAGCAATACAGGGCACGGGTTGCTCCCTTGGCTGAGCCCAGCACTTGTTCATATGTTGAAGTCCTGGGTGACTACCAATAATTAAGTTTCCTTCTGCAGTGCAGTCCATGTTTTATAAACTCTCCAACTGGTGTTTTTCCCTGGGGTCTGTAAGTGCACAGGATGAGCAGAAAAAAAAACCAAACCAAACCAAAACACGCTAATAGCTCAAAGCCTGTGTGTGTGAAAGGAGAAAAAACAACCAAGGGCTTTGCTGGAGGGTGGAAGGTGCACCTTGGGCAGCAGTAGTGATGCTGGGGGGTGGGCAGTGGTGCTGGAGATGGCCAGAGACAGTGTGGGCACCTCTGGGGCATCTGCTGGCAGACACAAGAGGGTCAGCAGGGTGTCCAGGGCTGTGTGCCCGGGGGTGAGGG
>WYEA01009177.1:7876-20799 GCA_033558465.1 Alcedo atthis | reverse complement strand
CAGGGATGGGGCCTCAACCACCTCCCTGGGGAGCCTGTGCCACTGATCCCCCACCCTCAAGGGAAACAACTTCTTCCCCAGATCCAGTCTAAATCTGCTCTGCTCTCATTTAAACCCATTACCCCTCGTCCTTTCACTACAGGCCCTTGGAAACAGCCCCTCTGCAGCCTTCCTGGAGCCCCTGCAGGCACTGGAAGGTGGCTATTATGATCACCCTGGAAACTTCTCCAGACTGAACAACCTCAGCTCCTTCAGCCTGTCCTCATAGCAGACCTGTTTCAGCCTCTGAGCATCTCTGTGGCCTCCTCTGGACCAAGTAAAACATATTTAACAACGTTAATATATTTTAAGCAAAATACCAAACAAGCAAAAACCCAAGCAAGTTAGTGAAAAAAGAGACAAAAACTTAAAAAGGAAAAAACCTTGTTTTATATCAACCTTTAAAAACATAAAATTGTTGTGTATTATATTAAATACTATTATATCTATTACGTACATGGGGTTCAACTTCTGAAACACACATAAGTTTTCTGTTTTTATAGTGTCAGAATCAGCCCAAAGGTATTAAAATGCAAGTAACTTAGTAAGTTAATTGCTCACTAGCCAGGATATGCAAGATTTAGGATTTAAACCATAATCTTAACTCTACCCTGTGGGCTCTGTGCAATATGGCTATGTGATCACGGAATTACACATCAGGTACTAAATTACCAATGTGCAGAATTGCTACCACCTCCCCAAGAGAGAAAACATCTTGCAGTAGTTTTCACTCCTTGCCAGCAGGTACAGGTCAGAAAGTGTACAACAGAACAGCTGGGATGTAGCATTTTTCATTGTTTGAATTTACTGCTTTGTATCCCCCAAAAGGAAAAGCAGTATATTAAGATAGTATCTGTAATTTGTCTAAGCCTCAACACAAAATATTAGAGAACTTCTCATTTCAACAATGTCTGATTAGCAGAAATGCAATGCTGCCAAATCCTGTATGTCTAATTAGCCAGAAGATCCTTTACATGAAACAGAGGAGAAATCCTTCATGTAATTTCATCTATTACCTTACATGTTTGTTAGTTCCTGCTTGCATAATAGACAAAATACCTGTTCATGCAAAACCAGTTTTATGAGTCACTTTTCAGCTGTCATTGATCGACGTGCAAATTAATATATGTCTTTCTGTACAATAAGTCTATTCTACTGCATAAAAACTATGATTGATTTAAAAAGTAAATTTCACTGTACAATTGTGGCTGTAAAACACATTCTCAATCAGATTATGTGAAACCATGGTTCAGCCCATCATTCTTTGGTTACAGTAGATTTGCTGATGTCACATCAAAAGGCTAATTTGCAATCCTATTTCCCAGTTTTAATTACTTCTGGAGACCAGAAAATAATGATGCATTTGATATAAATTCAGTTCTTTCAGTACTAATTCAGCCATTTACTTTTGCTATTTTACATTTTATATAGCAAATACAGAATTATGTTGTATTGGTTGTTATCTGTATTCAAAGTGGAATGTTAATGGAAGTAAGTCCAATTTTAAGTATATTCTCTGGAAAAAATGAAATCAAGTAGCTTTTTTTTTTTTTTCTCTTGGTATATAGATAAGAGGAAATTAAAATTAGAATATTGTTCCTTTTACAACAGTTTTTTTCAAACATGAAGGTTTCTTCTTTACTCCTCTTTTGACAAAAAATAACTGAAACTATCATTCCATTACCTATATTCTAAAATGAAAACCATATCACCCAAGAGATAGCTCTACATGCTAATTCTGCCTAAGCTTTCTGTGCAAAATTTTCACTATATTTTGAGGTAGCATGTGGCTTAAAGATAAAACATAACCACGCCAGCCATGCCATCACCATGGACAGATTTGAAGTCAGACATCTTTTTTTAGGAAAAAAAAAAAATATATATATGTAGCAATGAAGTTTATTAAGACAGCAACAGTTTATCAAAAGTTGCACGAAAGTTAAAATTTCACTTTGATGAAATGAATACCAGGTCTCTGTCTCTACATATTACTGATCTTTTCTACTCTTTCCTTTCTCACACCTTCTATACATCTCTGGTTAGCATGATCAGCCACCTGATTTCAACAGATGCTTCCACTCTACTTCAGAGACATTGCCATTTTGTCAGGTACTTTAAAGCACTGCAGAGAAGACCACCAAGCAGAGTTTTGCAGTTTACTGCTGCTTTCTCCACACAGATACACAAAGAGGATAATTCTTCTTGCTGTCAGGGATTGGTATTTCCTGCAAAACTTCTGGGCAAACAGCCCAGAACAGGAGCTGGTCAGGGGCAAGCTACTGACTGCAAAGAAAACCTGGCAAGGCCATGTCACCTGTGCCACTGCTGAGACACTGAACCTGTCAGAGTTTCCTGACAGTGAAACCCTGTCACTGCTGCATGCTAAGGCCATATGGTGTGCACTACACCTGACAACCCGTCTACCACAGTGTAGGTGGTGGTGTCCTTGCTTAGAGGAGCTGTTACGTGCATAACAAAGGAGAAAGACAACTTAATCTAAAAAGTAGGATAAATCTTTGGGGGTTTCCTTCTGTACTAGTGCAAAATAACTCTTTGCTTCATGCAAAGACTGTTCATACTACAGTTGCATTCCTGTACGAGCTGGCACAGAGTCTTTGTAAAAACTCTTTGGTTTATTATATAGAAGTTTTAGTATGCTGATGTGGTGATAACATATTGTCCTTTCCATTTCCTAATACTATTAAAAAAATAATTATGAGGAAACATCCCACTTAATTCAAACCTTGTGTGAAATACTATAACAGAAAACATATAACTGAATTCCACCAAGAATTTGGAGAGGATCAAGGGCAATTTCTGAAGGAACAATTCAGATTTTCTTTAGGCGACACTGGCAATTATAGAAATCCTTCCCTTGAGTTATCATCATAAAAGGAAAATTACAAATGAGAAGTGTAATCTTCTCTCAACACTGAAATTTGGTTTGTTGGGTACCAGTGTGTTTACAACATCTTTATAGAGACATGCATTCTCTTTCATCACCCTTTCTCAACATAATCATCTATAATGATAATTAATATCTGTTGTGAAGAAATAGCTGTTTTCCCTGGAATTGTACCTAAAACTATTAAAAAATGAAAGAAAAAAAAATATTTTTCCTGTAAAAGCTCAGAATGTTCTCTATAAAACTAAGAACACTGTTCTTCAGGCAGCTTTGCCACTGCAAGTCAATCTGTATTAGAGCACCTGTGTTACTAAGCAAGGTCTGCAATGCAGAACCATTCTGGAAGATAATGCTGCTCCAAGACAGTAATCAGAATTTTGCCCTGCAGGCAGCTTGTGCTTTGGCATGACTTCAGCTGTAGTAGAAATCTAGTATTGGACACAAAGTAGTATTAGAAGAAAAATGATTTTCTGTCTAACATTATAAACAGACTGGGAGATAAGGCTTTCTCCCATAAAGGAACTCAGAGACTCAGGTAAATGCCCTTTTCTTGTAACACCACTGAAATCTCACAGCACAGGGAGAAGAGTTCTCCCAGCATCATACAAAGGACAGATTTCTGATTATTGCACAAAACACTATCGCGTCTTTGGTGTTATGATTTATATAGTGTATTGATGAACAACAATTATCATGCAACAGATAAATGAAGTATCCAAAACGTGTGTTCACTAAGTATTTGTCCTTTCTCACATGTGCCAGCACATTTGGAATTTCTTTAGTTTCTCTGCATAGGCCTCTGTGTGTGTTTTGCTGCCAATACCCCCTGTTCTTTTTCTTACATCTGGAGCAACAGATGATTCGTCGTCTCCTTTATTATTTCTCCCTTTATTTCAGCCCAGTACTTCTAAAGATACCATATATCCTGTTCTACCTCTAACATTCAACAAATAAATAGCTGTGAGTCTCTTACTCTGCATCTTTTGTTAAATGCAAGCTCAGAAACTCAACTGACATTTAAGGAACCAACTTGCTGTAGTTTGGTGTAGTGCTGGCCTATGCAATAAATACAGTCTGTCTCAAACTAAGCAAAGAAAGTAAAAAAGGCAAGGCAGAATCCATCTACATCTTTGCTGACTTGGCTGAGACTACAGTGGTGCATTGAACTAGATTTTTTAGATCATAATTTTCATTTTATTATTTATTATATTCTACCAACTTATTCATCTTTTAATTTGATGCCAAACATTTGTACAATGCTTTCCTCACACTGCATAAGCAGCACTGATTAGGTTGAAAATGGATGCCTTTCACATGACTTTAGGAGCCAAATATGTTCTCACCTCTGCTGTTTCCTTCTCCCTAAAATCTCTCCCAGTAACCATTATGCAGAGGACTGAAACCCCTTCCAGGAACACCTACCTGTCTGAAACTTCCTACTTAACCACATCTCTCCTGCCCACATGCAGAAATGAAACCAAATAGTACAGTGCCAAGGGATAATCTCAGTCATAATAAAAGATGACTGTAAGGATTTGGTAAAAAGGAAAAATTGTTATGTGTGACATGAAGGTGGCAAATCATCACACCTTGTTCTTATTCTGGTTGATCAAGACTGAGAAGGATGGGCAAGAGTTGTCCATATGATTTCAAACAAGAAACCAGAAGGAATGAAAGATATTGAAGGCTTCTCAACTTCTGCACAGATATAACTGGATGAATAATCCCATTCCTTCTGTCCCTTCTCCCCACCCCTTCCTTATTTCCTATCCCAGCGGTTCCTGACGGATTGCTAGTAGAAATAAATCCTCTAATCTCACTATACTTTGCAATTTAAAGGGTAGAGCTTCTGGTCTTTCTTCTGACAAAACTCCTTTCTTCCTTAAAGCCTGATGCACTGAATCCCATATATTGGTGCTCCAGGACCTGTATTTTAAATTACAAGGAGTGCAAATTTCTGCAGAAACCATTACACCAACCCACCTGAAACAGGCTGATAAACAGCTGATCTTCTGTGTGTCACCGAATATCTCATGAGGGTAATTGACAATTCCTCAGAGAAAACTGAGGTGAAACAGTCCCTGCCTGTGTTTCATCTCAGCAAGCATATCATGTAATGTCCTGAGAATATTAGCAGCAGCAGCATTTGCCTTCTACCAGTTGCAGGCAGCTGGAATAAACATGAATGCTTAGGCTCCCACAGCTAAGGGTTTCACCTACTCTGCAGTGTCAGCAGGGCTTGTGTTCGACTGACACAATGACCACGCAGTGAATTCTCCTGGCCATTAAATCTAGGCCCATTGGATGTTTTGTGATATATGAGGTGATAACTAAGCAGTCTTCAGCAACTGATTTCTCTTCTTCTAACTTCACCTAAATCTGTTTAAGAAATAAAAACAGAAGCAAAGTGTTTCTTCTTCATTATGCTGGTTTACACTTTTTCTTGCATCATACTAATGCATGCTTAGTATTACTAGCCTTGATAATATATAACACAGCTTATACAGCTTTTATTGAGACACAAGTCCAGAGAAACATTTTTATTTTTATTTTTAATTCTTTAGGATCTGCCTCCCCATTTGTACTGAAACATACCAAGCTGTTTTAACTGTAATGTCTTGAGACCATATTTTTATAGCAAAAAAGCTTTTCTAGTCTCCCAGATGATCTTTCCTGATTCTGGCAGTTAATGCTACACCATTCATCTAGCAGAAGTCAAACTTGAAAAGCAAAGGTAGATAACTTGTTAGGTTATGTTTTGGATGATGGCAAGGCAGCTAACTGTACTGTGCAGCTGGATTTCATACCCAAACCCTTGCCTGTATTTAATGGACCCTATACAAAGCAACATTAATGACATTTCACATGTCCGGGGCAAATCAAATACTTACCGTTTCTTTTAAATACTATTTTACAGAGAATTTTGGTGGCACCCAGTCAAACCTATCTACCTTTCCTTTCACATCCTTACATTTAGAATGTGAAAGACACACCTATCCTTGGACACAACTGAATGGACAAGTCCATTTGTTAAGCTGAAAGAGGCAGTATTTTAAATTTCTGTGATTCTCTTTGCAAATAATCAGAAGTCCCCAATAAGCAAAGGGGAAGAACCCAAGGAAGTTTATTCACATCCCCTGCCATCACTTTTAGTTTTTCACCTGTAATTTCAGATGAGGATCATCTGCAGCAGCAGCAGATATATATTTTATTATTTATATTTTATTATGGTAATTTAACTTCACTGCTTACCTAACATGTGCTGTTTAGTGTTCCCATCCAGCCTAGATTTTTAAACCAACATCTGCCAATTAGTAAAAGACCATTTCCTTCTGCAACTGCTAATGAGAACAACAGTTAACTCCTCTATTACCTAGCAGAGTAAATAGGGTCCTCCTAGATACAGGACAGTTTTTGATCTGCTTTTTATACCAGTTCAATAAATATATGTAATAACAACAGGAGATTTTTATGGATTCAAGATGAAAAAGCATACTCTGACATGATTTATTTATTGTTGCCTTGGCACAGATTTTTTTTTTTGAGCCACCTATATGTATTAAAGATCATTTGCAATCATGTATATGAATCCTTATTAAACTATTTGAGTTCTAACTGTTGATCATGTATTTAGTAATTAAGCACACTTCGTACTGTTCTTTTTCAAAAGCAGGTTGCTCATCCCAACCCCTTTCATCTTTTCCTTCTGAAGAAAGCCATTTTCAGTTGCTTATAAAAATATTTTACCACAGTGTAACTATTTGAGCTGATTTTACCTATGGGGGATGTCTGCCTCAATCCATTGCTTCTGGGGAAAACACAGAATTGCCATTTCAAAATAATGTCAAACCCCAAATCTGACGTTTTGACAAAGCATGTGTTTAAATTAAAGACATACTCTTTAGCCATTTAAAGGTAGGATGATTAATTCTTGCCCGAGAGGTGATGTAAAGAAATCCAGCCTATTGTTCCCCTGAAAAATCAATATGCATTTCTGACTGAGCTGCAAACTGTTTAAAAAACAGAGTTGCAAACATTCAGACTGTAGCAATCTAAGTCTCTGTGTGCACTAAGCATCCCTGGCACCCCCTTGAAGTTTGCAGGGCATGTGCTGTCCTCCCCGAGAGCCCATGCAGGAACAGAAGTGACTCTGTCTTACTCTTACAGATTGAGTATGATTGCTGCACATAAGGACACGTCCAGGAAAACTATGCCTGAAATTGGAAGCAGGAGGTGAAACTGACAGAAGGAAAGAGATGGACAGATGTTGAGATAGCTACTGAAATAATTGAGCTAAAGTTAATGTTGGCAGATATCAAAAGTATGCTGAACACACTCATGAACATTTTTACTACTGCTGCATTGTCACAGAAAGTATATATTGCAAAAACTATTTTACAGTATAAGATTTGATGGAGCAAAATATTATTTATATTATCTTTTTCAGATAATATAAACTAATGCAGAGACATTCCTCAACATGTATGTCTATTTAAGATTTTAATTTTGTTTAAGATAGAAAATTATCCCTTAGTAAAGGCTTCCTTATTCAGTAGAGTAACTGAAATGGAACAGTTCCCTCAAACAAATATTTCCCGAGGGGCCCGTAGCATTCAAATGCAAAAATTTTGTGTAAGAAAAGTGAAAGTGGCTTATAAAAATTGAAAACTTACTAAAATAATGGCATAAAGGTTGGCACAAAGCAGAAAATACCATGTTTGCACCATATAAACAATCAGGAGTGCAACACAGACTTGTGGGTATTTACAGCTTGGAGACACTATAAATAACTTTCAGGGGAAAAAGAAATTAATTTTGAAAGCAGGCATGATATGCTGATTTCTCACTGGAAACAGGTTCTTTCCTGCCCACTTTCAACTGATATTCTGCATCTCAGAATTGTTTCCCAATGGTGAGCTATTCAGATTCATTCAAATAATGAATATCCTCATTTCTAAGAAGCGCTCAGAGTCATTCTTTCAGATCTCACTCTTTTACCTAGGGCTGCATTTGGTTTTCTGGAGTGCTAGCTGGATGGATCCCCACTGGAATTAATGCCTTTTGGGTTGTGTACTGCCTAGACATAGAAACAGCACAGTTTCAAAACTTCCTAAATTATCACAGATAGAATGGAAAATTATTTCACAGCTATTGCCAAGAAAAGAAACCCGGTCCCTTCGTTGTTCATCTCCCAGTCTGTATCATGTTACTACACAAAGACCTTCTTTAATAAAACCCAGCTTTTTAAACAAGTTCTATTGATGAGAGGAGTGGGAGGGAAAAGGTGTGTAACAGAATTAGGACCAAAATTAAATGTTTGTATTCAGAAATGGTAAGGTACCCATTGATGCCCTAATTTTTAAAACTACCTATGGCTTCCAAATGTTTCTTGCCAAATAAATTGGATGGTTTTGTCTCTAAAAACATGAACTGGAGACTAATCTGTGCTGACAAAAATAAGCCAGTCTCTAACGTATATTTATCTGGATCTAGGCATGTTTACATGCATTCACATAGCAAGTCCCTATATCTGTCCTATTTTTTGCCAGTCCTCCTTTGCAGAGACTGTACTCATATTAAAATAACTTTGAAGGGCTGGTGAATTGTATGCACATCATATGGAAATTTACCATACTTGGTAGATGGCTTGGGCAAAGATTTCTGTTCCAGAACAACTTCATATGAGAGTTACAAGTAAACTTTAAATCTAAGAGACTTCTTATTCTGAAAAACCCATTAAGTTATTTAACTGTAAAAAAACAGCCAACCAATTAACACCTCCACCCAAAAAAACCCACAAAACACGTCAAAACCCTGAACTAAAAAAAAACCCCAAACCCAAACAACCCAAATACAAAGAAACAAAACCCAAGCACATTCTCATAGGTTGAGACAACACGTCAATGACAAGAAGAATAATTTAAACCTGTTTTTCTTTTAGAAGGATATGGATGCATTTGAAAGACAACAACAAAACCAAACAGTTTCTTATGTAGTTAGAAAAACTATTATTGCCACTTTATAATATATTTCACTGAGCTTCTAAATTGTTAGAACATTTTAAAAGTTGTATGCCAGAAAACCCGATGCCATGAAGTTAACTCCTGTTGAGACCAGGAACCAAGTTCACATGGGAAAGTTTTCATTTGTTTTCTTTCCAATACATTTCAGGGGACTCCAACTTGTATTTTGCCAAATATCCAAAACAAACCCAAACTGAGGACAAGTTATGGTTTACTCTTAGCAAAGAAACTGATATGAGTTTATGTAAGGTCAGCTTTGCTGAAGAGTAGTGACAGCAAACAGCCATGCAGCTCCATTTAGATTTTTGAAGCACCTCTGTCTGCTTCACATGCAAAGAAAATATTTAAAACAAGAAGCAAGACTGATGAAAACAAATATGATTGACTGAGCAGGCAGAATGCCTGAAACAATAGCCTGCCTAATCCCAGTGATGTTTACCCAGCAACCATTAATGACACTTTAAAAATCAGCCTCATTAAATATTTTGTTACACATTAAAACACATTATGGAAACCTAATTATGGATTCAAGAAAAGGGAAATCAATGTTCTTAAGTCTCGAAGGCTTTTGGCAAAGAGCCACACAGTCACGTCACCAAGACAGGAGGAGAAAGGAGTTCAGCAGTGGTTCACAGGTAGGAAAGGTTCTCCACAGGCTACACAGTTTTGAAAGTTGACTTGGGGAACTGTTATTCAGGGGATTTCTCTTTGATAGCCCTTTGGATTAGCAGCATGGATTTGGATTACCATGGCCCTGCTTGTGGATTACATAGTATAAATTCCAGCACAAGAAGTCTATCTGAGAGTTCAGGTAGAACTCAGCACAACCCAGATCTTGCTATGCAACTCTTGAAATGTAATTACTGAAAGCTAATAGAAAAGTCAGTGATGAACTGCCTCACTGCAAATATTAGAAGTAATTTTTGTATACTTTTCCATAGATTTCCCAAATTTCTTTGGATTTAAGATGTCAAGAAGACATAGAAAGCAAAAATAATTTTAATCATTTCACATAAAATTATACCTGTCAGGACCATTTCCCCCCTAATTTTTACAATACTTCCTGTCTGGTGAAAAAATTTCTAGACTAAAATACCTTTCAAGGTAAAGGGTGTTCATGGTCTCAGGTTTACAACAGGAGATGAAATAACAGAGTACACAGCATAATCAATTAAACAATCAGCTAGACAGTTATCAAGTAACTGAGATCACAGAAATATTCTACAGAAGAGCTCCATTCTGCCAGATGACTCTGTGTACTCTTACAAGAGGTTGTAAGGAGATCAAAAGACTTCATGTTTTTCTTAAACTGCCTAAGTACTTCAATAGTGTACAACAAAATCTGCCCTCAGTTATACCACTGGAAAATCACTCATTTCATGGGCTTTGATGCATTGGCAATTCCACTGACATAGCTGAGAGCAGCATTTGACCAAACACATCTTCATTCAGAAGCAGCACTGTTATCTACAATAGCTTTCCCCAAAGGATGGCTGGGAACATGTGCAGATACTACTATACAGTGACAGTGACACACTCTTTTTCCCAAGCTATTCCTTAAGAAAAGTGATTTTTTTTAAAAAAAAGTCCAAATCAGATTGTCTTTTCCACTTTAACTAGTCCATTTAAATAGACAATAGAGGAAAAGTAAACTGAGAATTTTTGGAAATGTTGAAAAATGAAGATTTACTGTAACCAAAATTACTTGGCACTCCTTTTGACAAAATAAAATTACAAACTGGTATTTCAGTCAGGAATATACTACTACACATCTAATTTTTAAGATTTTAGAAATAACATTTCTATAAAGATGCACCAAAATGAGCTCACACTCACTAATAAGGGGATAATCTCACAGAAAAAAAAAGGTACCCAAAGGGAGTCTCTCACATAAAGGGGGTGAGAGCTCACTCAAGGATACATCCAAAAGAGATATTCACTCACCAAAGAAGGGATGAAGCTCACTCAAACCACAGAAGTATCCTTGGATGGTATCATTTATATCCAAAGGGAGGGTCCTTAGAGCTGGAGTAAAGCACACTTGCTCCAAGGGAACCAACTCCAATTTAGTTCTCTGTTGGGGCATCACTTATGACCTAGTCAAGTGTGCATTGTGGTCATTCCAATTAGTTGGAGGCAACAAGCCCACAGTGAAGGCAGACCAAGAGCCTGGCTCCTGAGTTGTTACTTAATCACCATGAGGTGCCAGCAATTGCCATAAGGTGTCAGCAATTACTGAGGCACCAGTTAATGGCTGAGAGGCCCAAACCCATTTGATCAGGTCTCTGGCAAGCCCTGATCTTTAGTGCACTTCTGTCAGGGTGGTTGCACCTGCTGCACTCAGGCTTTCTGATTCTTCCCATTACCAGCCTTTCTGTAAAGTACTTGAGCTCTAGGGATACCTAACAAGCTAAACGTTCCTTTTTATGAATAGTCACGTAACCCAGTTACAGTATATTTAAAAGTTTCCTAAACCAAAAGCATAGAACAATGGAAATTAAGAAATAAATGTGTGGTCTATTGTTGACTTTCAATCTACAGATGTGCTACAGTCCTGCACCATATGAATGCCTGCTGTTACTCTGACACAAATAATCAGAATAGATGAGGCATGTCTAGTTCTGAGATGGACATATTTCAGAATGGAAATTTCCCTCAGTTAATATAGTTGAACAACTTCTGGGCTGAGGAAAAGTTTAATTCTTTCAACAAAGAGAAAAAGAAAAAAAATACATGCAGGAAGAAAGCTTGATTTTTTTAATTTTTTTTTTTTTTCATAAAAGCTGGGAGAAAATGTTGATGTCCATCAAAATAATTTGAATTAAACCTAGGATTTTCAAAAGAACCTGATCTTCTTAAGTACTCACATCCTATTTTTGAAATCCTTCCTTCATGCACAGAGAAGCTGACAGATTGACACTGTAATGACTTGAATCCTTTATTCACCAAACAAGAACACCACAGGCAAGGGATGATGATGAGACTTTTTACTATTTCTTTTCTGTGCTTCAATCCCCACCTGGAGGGGGCCAGTCAGAGATTGAAAGCACATTTTATCTTTCAAACCAGCATGATCTTCAACCTTTTTATTAGTAAGAAAGATAGCAAACATCCACACTTAGAGTTTCTATACATAATGGTTAGTAGTGATCATGACCAGAAGACCATTGTACATAGAAAAGTTTGTGATCCACACAACAGTAAACTTGAGTAGGACCCAATCTGTGCTGTGCAGTATTGTGCTGTATGGCACATACAGTTTAGCCTCCAGGCTGATGTTGTGCTGCACAAACTCTTTGCCTGCAGGATAAACTCAGCCTGCTCATTGTAGAGGAGGACCCTGCAGGCAACTCCCTCTTGGTTCCAGCTCTTACACCTCCTGCATCGCCCTGCCTTTATCTAAAAGTGCAGCAAGAAACTCTCATGTGAACATCCTCTCTGTTTGACAGTTAAAATGATGAATAGAGCTGCTTTCATGTAAAAGAATCTGATAATAGCTCAAATGACCAAAATGGGATAACCTTTTCTCCAGATGGGCCCTGCACAATGTGCTGCAGGCGGGTTGGAGGCAAGCTGGTGCTGCACAACTCAGCATTCCTAGCATCTGAAGGGATGTAAGATTATCTACAATATTCTCTCTTTCATTACTGTGTTGGGACTAACACATAGGATTTTAAAGATACTTTAATGATACAGAATCTAGAGAGTCTGATTTCCTTTCTTGGCATCATAAATAGCACCTCCTGGTGCAGAACACTGTTCTTTTGAAGTTTAAGATGTGATTACACTTACAAGTGTTTTTAAGGCACTGGTTTAAAATAGGTGCTTTGGGAGACTACAAGGACAGCTCAATTACTCCTCATTATAGACAGTCTAAATAAACCTATGTGTTTTCTTTCCAAAATATGGTACAGAGTCAGACCTATAGTATAACACCTGAAGGAGCAGTGGATTAT
>WYEA01009176.1:120562-150899 GCA_033558465.1 Alcedo atthis | reverse complement strand
TTGCTAATTTCGTTTTCCTTGGGATTTTTACTGCTTGCTTTTTTTTTTTTTTTTTTTTTTTTTTTGATCAAAAGGGTTGTAGTTTTCCAAGGGAAAATCTTCTGGGAAGTCTGATGAAAGCATGTGACTTTCTATAGCTGACAGGGATGCATACAGCTGGTGCCACTTTTGGCTGCCTTTGATTTCTTACCCTGAGGGATTAGATACCCATTCACAGCAGGCAGACCTGAGAAAATCTTGTCCTACAGCTGCTGTTGCTATAGCAAGATGCCTCCTGTCCTTTGTTTTATCCTCTTTTCTGTCTCCTTTTGATACTGATGAGGTGCTGTGGGAGCCATGGCAAAGCCAAGTGGACAAGTAGGGGCGAACTCTCAGTCCTGGTGAGTTTATCAGACAAGGAGCTCACTGTGGGTGGGAGTATAAACTGGGCCTGGTTCTCCTTCTTCTGAGTTGGAAACAATAAGGCAAGACAAAGAGTTTACTCTTGTCCTTTCCTGTTATTTCATAGAATTGCAGAATAATTTTGGTTGGAGGAGGCCTTTCATATCATTGAGTACAACTGTTAACCCAGAACTGCCAGGTGATGATTAAACCATGTCGCTCAGCACCACATCTTGAAGAGATGTCAACAAACCTTATTTTGACCACAGAGATCTAATTAGAAGTTTCTTCATCAAGCTTCAACTTTACAGATATGGTACACAGCCCTTTTAATTAAACACCCATCCTCATAATCAAATGCTTGGCTTTTGGAGATGTCACCTTGTGTAACTTGATTAGATTTTACTTTGCTAGAGGATGGAATCAATTTTTCTTCTAGTTGTTTGCTAAGAGCTTTTTTATTAATAACTCAAATGGAAATTTGACTTGGAAGGTCTCTTCCAAGTATAGATCTGGTTCTTCTTGCCAAATCGATGTTCTTGGCTCTGTATCTGAATCAGTGATGACTTTTGGCTTGTTCTGGGCCTTCATTTTCCCTAGATCATTTTCTTGTGCCAGTTCCTCATCTGTAAAATCAAGTAGCTCTTCTCAAATTCATATTCCTTTCATTACTGTCAGGTATCTCAGTCTGCTGGCAATGAGCACTGCGTGTGTAGGCAGATCCTGGTGGGGTTTGTCCCTTAGGGTTTGCTTAACTTAAGAGCCCAGCTTGCACAAGTCAAACTTGAGAAAACATGAATACGCTGAAAACCCAAACTCTGACACTTAGAAAGCCAACAGGGTTTCCTAGGGTAAAGGCAGGCCTGGCTGGATTAAGTGGCTCTGACATATTGCGTGACTGCCTCTTTCTAGAGCTGCGACTCATTTAGCAGTAAAACATTTATGTTTTACAGAAGCAGCGCATGTCTGCATAGGTGGAGTAAAATTACTTAGGTAGAAAATGCTTCTGTCCTTGTAGACAGCAAATCTGTGTGCAGATGCTCGGCATGGGTGCTTAGGAACCCGCTGCCTTTGGTGCCCACTCAGCACCAGGGATGTATAATTGATAGGGGCATGTGTCCCTGCTGCAGGCTTCCAACAAATCTCCCTTAATTAATGAATTCCCTTCCCAGGCCTCCGGGGTTTCTGAGTTATGTGCATGTGGAGGTTGTGTGGGGTAAACCTGTGTTGTCAGCTATCCTGTGTGCATCCTTATCCTGCAGTGGATAAAGGGAGGAAACAACATTTTGCTTACTGATAGGAGAGACAGGGAGGGAACATGGCATGGCTGATGTCCTGAAGATCCAGTTCTCATTTTCACCTTGCAATTTTGTCTGTGCCAGTGTCCATATTTGTATTAGTAGAGAAGAAATGGGGCAGCGTCTGATGTCATTTAGCTGTTTTTTAGATGCAGGAACTCAGGGGGCTGGTGAGTGGCGGACATGGCAGAAAAGCAGGCTAGCTGGTGCTTATCTGATTAATCCTGACTGTTCTGGTGAAGCTGGGCTACCAAAGTCTGATATCACTGGTTCAGCAGCAATTGGAAATAATGGAATTTTCTATTTTGATCAGTAATGGAGACCACTTCTCAGTGGAGAAGAACAGACTCCCCCCAGATTAGAGTGTAGAAATACCTAATTATCTCATTCTTGCAGTTGCCCTCTATGTCTATACATCTTCAATCATTGTTATTTATTCCTGGCACCATAAGGATCTGTCATGTAATAATTTGTTTTACTAATAGCCATTTCATTTTGATAAAGTGAATGTCAGGTATTCATGGGCATTTTGATGATTATTTGGTCATCGAAAAAAATAGTTCAAATGTTTCTGTATTGATTAAATTAGCATAAAGAAAGGAAAGTTGCGTATACTGCCATAAATTAACACATTTCTTTGTGATTTTTTTTCTGACTACTATTGGAGAGATCTGCCTTGCAGCTCCTTGTTTAATCATTTACTGGTATTTTCACCAAGGATTAATCTATGTACCCACCATAGGTCAGTGTTTTTGTTGATAAAAGCTCTAACTGTGGTCAAAGATGGGCATAAAGCCGGAAGATGCCGCATGTGAAAACTCTCAGGCTTACCTGAATGTAGCAAGAAAGGAGCAAGTTGAACAGTCATCATCTATTTAAGAAATGAATCCTGATCCTCCAGCCTGTTTCAAGAGGCAGGAATTGTTGCTCTTCTCTTACTGTGCTTGGATGTAAAGCTCTGCTTATGTTGTGAATTGTAATTCCATGTACTGACTTCTCTGTGAGCATTTATGAACCTATGGAATTCTGCAGGTACTAGGTATGTGTGCGGACTATGAATGAACTCTGGAGGGTTTTTAAGATCTCTTTATCAGATCTGAGAGCTCATTAAAACAAGGCAAATGTAATCAATCAAATTTACTGGTAAAATGTGACAGGCGCTTACATTAGGGGATTAAAATCATATGTTCCTGGAGGTTCTCTACAACAGAGCAAGCAAAGAGCTTGGCTCACACATGCTACCAAAAGGATTCTTACTGGATGGCTCATGTAATGCCATATGTAGCTGCAAATCACAGTAAACTGGTGGCCTTTAGGTGAAATAATATTTTAAAGGATTAAAACATAAAACTCAAGGCTTAGTCTGATTTTGCTTTGTATTTCAAATGCAGTCTATTTTCTTTAGGTTTTTTTATTTTTTTTTTAATACAGAGTAAGATAAACTCTGGCATATAATATCCCACAGAAGACAGACATGAAGCTATCTGGAAAAGCTGGATGATAACCAGCTTTACTTAAGGGGTAAATGGCTGAGAAGATACTTGAACATTAGTAACCAGCCACATTTCACGTGACTTACATGTAGTCCAGGATCATGTCTGAATTGTTCTGCAAGATAAAGTTAAATAATGGATATTGTTGCAAATATAAGTTTGCATTTTTGTTCAGCCTAGCTTGCTTAGTCTGTGAACCATTAGCCTAGAATTTTTCTAAGTGATATGAAGGAAATTCAATGAGCTTCTGGCATTTAAATACTTTTAAAATCTTTTGGTCTCCTATGTTCCATTTCCTACTTTCTATTCCAAATGTAACAGTACTGTCTCCTTCATCTCTCAAAAACAAGTTAACCAGTATCTGAGACATGCAGACAGCTTTTCCAGACAGAGTATGGACTGTATGGTCAAAGGTGGTTTCTACTTGATACCTAGTCCTCAAAGTCTATATTTTTAGACAGATAAAAAACAAAATAGCAGATACTTCTTAATGGAAGCCCCGATTTTGTATTTTATCCAGCAGCACTGCCAGAGATCTATCTCTTGTTGTTTTACAGACTTCCTCTCTCATCAGCTTTTGTGAAGGCTCCCAATACGTAGGGGCCCATCTACTCTCAAAGTCTGGTGACAACCCAAATGAATGGCTCTATGCTATGAGTTCATATTTATTGACCTATGGAAATTGCAAACCTCTAGGCTTTCATAATGCCGTAAATTTGTAGCTCTATAAGCCCTGATGTAATTGTTATAATAAATGGAGATTGTAGACAAGCATATATTGTACATAAATATTACTTTTAGCTTTAATTTCATTTGGCTGGGGAAAAGAAACACAAAAAATGCCATGTATATCTTATTCCTTGATTTACTTTAGTCCCAAATATAAACAAGGCTATTTTTCAAATGCATGACTCTTAATTGGAGACACAAGTCATGCCTTTTAATGGCTGCAATATCACATGTCTCGCAAACCTCCATTTTACATGTCTAAAGTCTTAATCCAAAAGGTGTATTTTCAAGTGCAGATCAGATAATCCTGATTCTTTTTTTCTTTCATCTGCTTTGATATCAGCAAGTGGGTGCCAGAACATCAGCTAGAGCTAATTGACATTGTGCAATTAAAGTCAGTCTAGCTATGACAATTAACATGAACATTAAATTTGGATAAAATAATGCAGGCGTGAGCCTAAGATCTACATACCAACCATTATCTTCTGGCTAGTGCTTAATTCTTATTTAAACAAAAACATTGCTCTGTGAACTCCACAACATCAGCAGTGATGAGTTACCTGTTTATTACTTATCAGCCTTTCATAAAGCTTCCCTTAAAAGCTGCAGAGTACCTTTAAAATGCCTTTTTAAGTCACTGGCATTTGAAAAGTGTCCCTAGATCTCAAAATCTGGCCCCGTAAGTCCTTTGGTGCAAGGGGTTCCTTTTCCCAGCCCAGTTCCAGTGCATTGGTTCACCGTTCGATCTCTGTCTCCCATGCACACATGGATTAATGCTGCCATAAGAGAGTTCAAAGTTGCACAAGCTGGGAAAGCTCATCTGCTCAATGAGCATATTTTTCACTAAGTGGGCTAATTCCTGCTATTCATCATGCTTGGGAGGAAGAGAAAGATTCCGGGAAACTAATTGAAGGTTTGTAAGAGGAATTTGAAATAAAGACTCGAGGCTGTTGTTCCCTTGAGTTTGGGGCCATGTTTCACTTCATTATTAATGATCTTAGGAAGTATTAATCTATGTGATGCAGCTTTCATGGGAAGCATTTGTGCTTTTGCCACATACAAGTTAAAAACCACCATAAAGCCCAGAAGAATTGAGTGAGCTGGAGGGAAGGACTCTGGGCTCGGATCGATGCTATGAAAATTGTATGATGTTTTTCAGATGGCTGGCCTTGCCTGCTGCTTTTGCATCTTAGAGTGGCTAAATATAGGCAAGGGTTTCTTTGGCTGGTGTCAGTTGTAGAGCTCCAGTAACACAAGGGATTTTTGTCATTTTATACTATTTTATTATGGAAAATGATAAACTAGAATTGACCATTATATTTGTATTGTTTCACTGAAAACACACAGTCTGAGTCTCTAAGAATCTGCTCCCCCTTTCCATCTCTCCTGGCCTCAATTCCCATGATCCTGGGTACTCTGCTGTCAATGGTATAGGGAAGCTGTCGCATGCAGCAGCTTTAGTGGTTAGAAAATGTTGTAGCTGAATCTGTGTTTCTGAAAGATGGCAAATCTTCTGAGAGACTCATTACAAATCAGTTTCATCAACAAAATACTTCTTTGCATTGTGATTATTTTGACTTTTTAATCTATTAAATTAACAAGCAGAGATACATGTAGAAAAAAAAAAAAGGGGAAAAGGCAGGTACTTCCACTGTTGTGATGCATGTGCAGATATTGTATTATTCTATGTATCAAACAAGTTACTGTACGAAAGGACAATAACAATAATCCCTTAGCAGCCTGTGAGATTGCTCGGTGATATACTGGGCATCTTTTAGTTTGCCACTACTTTAATCCATATTTAGTTGATGACGAACAAAATACAACCTAGAGCTCTTTGTTATGAACCCTTTTATTGAAATAATTTCACTAAGCTATTTATTATCCAGTTGCTGGTTTAGTTCTAGATTTCTTTCTGCCAGATGAATAAGAACATGGGCTTTGAATTCTGGTGAGGTTCTGTGTGTACACAGAAATACCCACAGGCACAGAGGAGTCATCAAGCTGCGGTCAGTTTCTGCTTGTGCATCTGACTCGCTGCTTCTGTTTTGAGACAGACCTCAGGCATTGAACATTATTTTGTATGTAATGCTGTTAGGGTGGGCATTGCTTTCCTGACAGCTCTGCCTTGAAGCGAGAGAACCGTGTAGCTAATAAACTACTTAAAATTGCACTTCAGCACTAAATAAAGCACCAAGTGCTTGGTGCTGAGTTAGTACATGCTGAAATGGTGTGAAGTTGTCTCTTCTCCTTTGATGGGTTACAGGCAGGCTTTCAGCCACATCTGTCACGTAAATAGGATGTGCAGCTTCTAAAGGAACAAGGTGAGTCAGAAGGTTGTTAAAAATCCGAAACTGCTGAGGTGGAGCTGATGGAGTCTGGAGGCACCACGGCTGCTGTCTGTCCACTCGAGAGTGTTGTCCAGGTCATGCGGGGAGGGAGTGAACTGAAACTGAATTAGTACAATGGCACATTGCCATGGAGTAGATGACAAGACAAGCTGAAGAGCAGTGAGAAATCAGTTCCACAGAGAGGAGGAGTTTTGATGAACCTTAAATCATTTCTTTCTTGGAGACACCTTGAATATACCCGTCAAGTCAGAGTGAAAATTGAGACAAGCATTCTAAAGTTCTTTTTACCCATAGAGAACTGAATGTGGTTTATTCTGAGATATGAAATATATGTCAGGAAAATCAGAGTAGAAGAGGCAGTGTTATTTGTGATTCTATGGTGTTCTATTTTGTACTTATCATTTAATTCCTGGTGTTTATATTTTTATTACAGACTGCCTGACCTTGACTAGCAGCATGAAGCAACTGTGTGTTTCAGTTGGTACTTATCCAGGAAAGTGTTGGGCTTTTTTTTTTATACCAGACAGTGAGCAGATACTGCAGCATTCACAGCAGAGCTCCAGAAAATTACAAAATCCTTCATTAGCACAAGAGATTGCTGTGTGTCTCCTTCCCATAATTAGCCGAGTTGTTAAGTGCCTGAAGTAGTGTTTTTAGAGTGACAAAAGTAGCAGAAAGCAGGGACTAATGGGATAAAAGCTATGAGAGAAATAAATCCTGTGGCCATCTCCAAGGCACAGTGGGTGGAAACATGCCTGGTCTTTGTGGGATCCAGCCCTGCAGACCTTTTCCAAGGCTTTGATGCAGCAGGATTGTCTCTAATACAGAATCACAGAAAGGTTTGGGCTGGAAGGGACCTTTAAAGGTCATCTAGTCTAATCCCCTTGCAATGAGCAGGGACATCTTCAATTAGATCAGGTTGCTCAGATGACAATATATATGCAACACACATATGTTAAACAATATATAGCCTCGTGTGAAATCCCAGCACAATTGCAATATTCTGTGGAAGGGGATCTTGCACTGTTTTCTCTTCCCTCATGGCTTCCCAGAAGTCAGCAGAGGGGAGCTGGGTGCCCCCTTTTGTCTCAGGGCTGTTCTAACTGGAGCAGGTTCTTACTAAGGAGCTTCTTGCCAAGCTCAGTGTGGTGGAAGCTGCACCTGAGCAGCCTTGTTCTGAGTGGCCGTGTCTGCATGGGTGCAGGCAGCTTGGTCATGCTGGTGCTGCTGTTTGTATTCCAGACACTGCTGCAAAGACGAGAAAGGGATTTTTTCCAAAGCACAGAGCAAATCAGCGGCTGCTGCAGCAGCAGCAACTTGTGGTTTCCCAGCATGAACCTGCCTCAGAGGGTGGGAGTGACTCTTGCTCTGCAACACTGCAGAAATTACAACCTAGGAGTATGTCTCTTGAGAATACACTTTGAAGTCATCTTGTTTGTATTGCAATCGCATAAAAGGCTCAGTCTTTGGTATTGCTTGGTACAGCAGTCCTGTCAGGATGCTGAGAACTGCTACCCTAAAATCATAGCAGTGTGGCTTGGGACTAGTTCCACATGCAGGATTGGGTTCTAGACAGCCTCCTTGCCCCAGTACAGCGAGCTCTGCTGTGCTGTTGTACAGCAAGGAGGGCTCTGAAGCACCAGAAATTGCTCTTAAGTATATTAAGGTGAAATTTTAACTGCCGATGGTAATTTCTTGCTGATCTGTTCCTCTAGCCTACTGCTGTTTCTTGTGTTATTATCTTCACAGTGTAGTGGTAGTGAGGGAGAAGGCTGCCTTAATTACTGCAGAGAAAATAAATCAGGGGAATCTCATTGCAAATGCAGGGAGATAAGACAAGCCTAACTACAGCTCCCTGAGTCATCCTTCCAATAAGGCTATTAATTTTATTCTGAATAACAGGCTGCATATTCAGAGGTACTGTTCAGAGGTATTGCAGGCTTTCAGATCTATGGGATGCTTCCTTCCATACTGACAGCTAAAGAATACAGGGAGAGGAAGTAATGATCCATCAGATGAGAGCTGCCAAAATGAAGAGACAATACATGGAAAAACTCCTAGGTAGAAATTCTTAAACCTTTGTGGTAAGATGTGGAGTCTGTGATACACATATCTTTAGAATACCTCTTTATAAGGCTCAGTTACTCTTAAGAAATTTATAAATCCTTGAATCCAACAGTGTTTTGCTAGTTTAAATGTATGAGTAAATGAAGCAGGGGCAGTAAGTATGGAATCATGAAATTGTTTATTTTGAGAAAGACCTATAAGCTTATGGAGTCCAAGATGGTAACCAGCACTGCCAGGGCACCACTCAATTACATCCCTCAGCACCACATCTACATGATACAGAGACTTCAGATATAAGGGAATCATGCTCATTCCCAACTCTAACACTTGGGTAGGTCACCTTCTTTCCTTTACATCAGTTTTCCCTCTTTGAGGTCATTGTAAAACCTCCTGAAGAATCAGCAGTGCTCCTAAACTGTGTCCTTGAGATCTGGCACTTGTCTGGTCCAAAGAGTGGAGGGGCGTGTGTAAGGTCTTCTATAATTCAGTTTGTTCTGCAACCAGTAATGGATCTGCAGTCTCATGCTTTATAATATTGACTTAGCCAGCAGAAGGGATGATCCATCTGCCAAGGAAAATGAGCCTCCCATTTTTTATGCAACTGAAGTGTAGGATGAGAAAAAGCATTCTAAAGTGGAAAATGCAAAGGTGGGAGGCAGCTGGGTATGTTCATGTAAGAATGGCATTGACTGCTTCTCTCTGCTTCTCATGAGGCCAGTAAAATTCAGGACACTCAGGTATTGTGTGAGATCAAACTCCAGCCTGCCATTGGCTGGAGTCACTGCAGTATTCACTGGGTATGTTCACCCTTTGTGAAACACACAACTGTACATTTCACTTGCACAGCCACATACAGATATCTTCTTGCCTGGTCCCCCCTCCCCCTTTTATTTTTGGAGCTCATAAATGTAAATTGTCAGTAAGTGTTGGGGTTTTTTTTCCTTCCCCCTCTTCTGTGGCTTATAGGAATTTCCCTCTCATCTGTTCCTACCATATGTTTTTGATGGCGATTTGCACACTGGATTAGAACATGGGGATGACTGTGGCATTGAATTGTAGTTCTTAAAAATAATGTCTCTTGGCAAAGTGGCAGCTAAAAAAAACCTCAAAGCAGGAAGCGTTCTGCTTTTCATCACACACCTCATATCAGTGATCACATTAAAACAAACACGAAGTTAGTTTTTATTACTATTATATAGGAATATATAAAGGAATATATTCCATTATATATGAATATATAATAGGAAGATATAAAGGCTGTAAAGGAATGAAACAACATTCCATAAGGCTTTGGATATCCAGACATCATAAATAACCCAGTTCAATCCCAGAGGCAGTGAGTGATCACTTCAGCTGCATTAATTGCAATAATCAGCAAGCTCTACTTTTTTATATGCCTTGTCTGAAAATGAACAGACTGGAGAGGCAGCCCTAGTTTATTCCAATCATTTTCTGTACCTGCTGCAGCCCTCCAGCAGGATACCTTTTCCACAGTGGAACAGGATAGTGCCTATGTCCTGAGAGACCATACCAAAGAGCAGTGCTCCTTAACCTCTGGAGTTAGTAAGGTTATTCTGGTGCTTTAAAAGTAGTGGCTTTAGTTGATGGGGATTTGATAGTAGCATTTTGTCTGTGGGAGTTTTTTTCCTCATTGTATCTTAGTGTGGATGTGTTTCTTTGCTTGCATTTTGTTTTCAAAAACGAAGTGACAATGTGCATTTATATGCGCTAAAAAACAAAGCAGTGGTAAGGGTTTAATGCAACACAAAAGCAGCATGGTGCCAGCCCATTAGTTACTGTAATTAGCGCTGCACATTTATTAACAAGGCACAGTCCTTTCAAGAAATTCTCGTGAGCTCAGGTCAGTCCCAAGTGTCAGCAAGTAGAGGTCTGTGGTCTGTCTGCTGAGATCCCCCCAGGTGGCTGCTGCTCTTCAGAAGGCAGCCTTGTGTTTCTGAGAGCTTGCAACCCAAGGAGGTGCAGAGTCCTGACTGGAACAGCAGTCCAGGCAATGAGAAATGGGGACTTTCCAAGGGAAGGAGGTGCAAACTCTACTTATCTGCTTATCTCTTTAGTGGCAATATGTCATTTCCAGAGGATTCTGAGAGCTGTGGGGCTATGCTCACACAAAACATCGACACAAAAGCCTCATTTGTTTTAAACTAACAAAAAACCCAAACCCTACTAAAAATACATTAAAATGGAAAGCACTGTGGCAAGGTTGGGCCCTGTTGGTTCTGCCTGTAGCAGCAGGTGCGTGCATGGGGCTGCTCTACCATGGTTACATGCTCTGTTGTAGCTCCTGTTTGCTAAATACTGCCAATTTATTTAGAGCCTTATAAAACAGAAGTAGGAAAGCAGTCTCTAGAATGATTTTTAAAATGGAATCTGCATAGTACAAATCTAAATTAAGTAAATTTCTTCAAAGGCAGTGCAGACACCTGAGCTCTCTGACTGGGCACTGGTATGGTTATATCTTTAAGACTCTCTATTCTACAGCAGATTTTTTTTTTTTCCCCGTGTAGAAAACCCCACCCATATCACTGCAGTATCTGCAGCATGAATTAGAAAGTCCATGGGGACATCTAGGTCAGCATGAGCAGATCTGACATCAGCCTGCAGATTATGCCCACAACCAACAGTGCTGCAGTTGTTATTTCCTCCCCCTCCCTTTGTACTAGGGAAAATATTATTCTCCACTGGCAATTGTAAGAAATGTTAAAATTCCCCTGCAGACACTCTTGTCAAAATGCCATTCTCTGCATCACAAAAATCTCCTGTGCCTCGTGTGTAGAGAATATATATAATCAAACAAATAATGTGTATTTGCTAATGCAATATTGACTGCAATTCAGAAAGCCAGCAGACAGATGAGAGAGGAAGGAAGCTGAGAGCTGATGATGATGTAGAGAGGAAAATGAAACTTAGTTATCTGGTAAGAGTTCCCAGCAACAGACCTGGTGGTTGGATTCAGAGCTCGGTTGTATTGCTGTCTAACGAGAGCTATTCCACCAGCCTCACAGACTTGATCTACTTCTATAAATGAATTTGCCTTCAGCTGGCAAATCAATGCCAGAATATTACTCCTTGTTTCTGTCCCATCTGTCATGCAGTTCCTGCCTATATTTTAATCACCCCTCCCTTGATCTGTATATTAAGATATAGTTCTGAATTCTCCAATTTTCTCTGCTTTTCATAACTACAGGGTCTGTCTCTTAACATCCTTGTGCTATTTTTGCAATACTCTTAATTATAGTGGCCTCAGTGGAATTATGCCTGATGAATCCTGGGGTAAAACTAAGCTTCAGCTTCCTGATTTTAAGACCAATTATATATTGGTGTAATTCACTGGAATTAACCTTAATTTACCATGTTTTACCTTAGGACAAAATTTATCCTTTGAGATATTGTTAAAGCAGCTAAGAACAGTCATGTTCCCTTAGCAACTTGAAGTGAGGTGGCATTTCATTCCTAATCATAAACCATTAGTGTCAAGTACAGAAAGGCTGGATTGTATTTGACACCCACGTCTCACCTGGTGAACATCTGTGTCCTCTCAACGAGCTTCATGAGTGGTCTGCATTTTCTAGTGACCTTAAACCCTGGTGATGGTCCAATAATGGGTGGTAGGTGCCTGAATCTGGGCAGAATAAACTTAAGCTCATGGACAGAAGATGCAAGAAAATGTGGGTGATTTAGTATCAGTCTGAGAAAAAAGAACAGCTTAATCTATTGTAATTCAGCAATGCTAAGTATCTGGTGAGGGGTTCTGGTATCTTCTGCTGCTGCCAGAAGAGTAGCAGAGCCGAATTTATGCTGCAGAGACTGCTGCTGCTGTGCTGCTGGTGAGATAAATAATAAATCCAAGCCAGATGGGATGGCTGTTTCTTAACCAAAGGCCAGTACTGGACAGAGCCTGTCTGTCACTTGAACAGTGACATGCTTGGATTGCTGTCCAGAGGAACCTTTGTTCCCCTGCAGAGTCTCATTAGCTTCCCATGGGCGAAATGGTCTGTCTTTGAGGACTTGGTTGCAGACTTCATCTTCTAGTTAATGACTATAAGTACTTTCTTTTATTATTTTCCTGAATTGAAAACCTTCCAGTGCTCGAATGCAGTAAAAATGACATTTAGAGAGCAAACTGGGACATAATTCTAAATTCTGAAGTACATTGGATTAGAAAGCACTGTAGAAGGGTAAAATAAAAAAATATTAAATATCATTCTGAAAACCATAACCTTTCTGTCCTGTGAGAAGACAAATATTTTTAAGTTTCTCTGGTTTTATAAATGCAATGCATTAACTTGTGTTTGGTTTTTTTCCTCTTCTGGAAATTCCTGTATGACATGAAAAAGATGACAGTAAAATAGGAGCTAGCAAATTATGCTAATGTTTTTCTTCTAACCTCTTTTGGTTTTTTCTGACTATCATTTGGGGAGAGAGGGAATAAAGGTATTGAATGTGATTGTAAAAGTCTTTCATTAGCGTGTTATTTTTTTCAATGCATTGCACTTTAGATGCCAGCAATGGAAGCACAGGAGGGCAAAAGTTACTGCCTTCATGTAGCTTCTGTATGCCTGGATCAAACAGGAATCCTGTCTGCAGTGACCAAGTCCTTCAGCAAAAATCAAACGTAAGGAAACTGGCAATCCTTGTAACAGCCCTGATCATTAGTTTTCCCCTTTAAGGCTTCACACTGTGCCCTTAATAAGAGTCCCAGGACTCTTGGGCTTTGGGTGAGTTTGACCTGCAGTGACTGTGGATTATCTAATCTTGCAGCCCCTGTTTAATAGATGCAATTAGAATAAAGTACCTGGACTCACCTGGAGCTTTGAGCCATGCTGAGTGTGTTTCTATTTGCTTTTATGGCTGTGTGACTATTAATTTTTTCAATTTCATATTCTGAAATGTCATTAATTAAAGCACATTTCTCTTATGAATGCAAAGCGTGCAAAGCAGTTTTCAGTGTGAAAGCCATTGGGCTGAATATGCCCAAGGAAGATACCATACCGATGAATGCAACATTAAGGACTGGATGAGATTATTAACTAGTAATGAGTAATTTTCTCCCAATTAGTGTATGGCAACTACAATTACACCCTCTGCTAAAGAGCTTCTGTGTTCCAAGATGCAGGACTGCTCATACCAACTCTTTCTAATGTCAGGTCAGTCAATGCTTCCCTGACAATAATAGAACATTAATTTAGTCTCTTTAGCCCCTGTGAGTTGTATTTGGCAAAGGCAAGGTGTGGCGAGAGCTGAAGATTGACATTTTGAACTCGTTTGCAGATGTGTTCTGCCTGGTACACAGATGGGAATTAAGCAACCATCTCCTCCCAGGATCCTGTAGGCTTTTATGTACTCAGCCTCCTTCTTAAGTTTGTCTTTGGAATTATAACTAAATCTAGACCTGAGTGAACTAGTGGAGAGAAAAAACCAAAACCGCTTATACCCAGAGCTGCAGTGGGGATGATTTTCAGTCCTGCTCACTCTGTGTAAAGACAACCACAGAACTTAGAACTGGAAATGATGCCAAAGGATTCCCAGTTTCTGTGCAGGCTCTCAGTGTTGTCCTTCAGTGCTATACTCCAGCTTCCACCTCTGGAGTTTAACCATTTCATTTCAAGAGCTCTTTAATAGAAGCAGGAGCAGTTTTATATTAAAAAGATGAAGCTGGAATCCGTAAGGCTCTTTGTTCTGGAGATGGCTGCTGACAGAATGCAACTTAAAAAATCCCTCCACACTACAGGAGGCAGCTGGGATGTGCTCAGGTGTGATCTGAAGGACAGTGAGGTGTCCCAGCCACTGAGGACTGGAATTTGAATATGGATGTGTGGGGTAGCAGCCCAGGAGGGAATGTGGCCGTTCCTGCTGTATTCCTGATCAGCTCTGCTCCTGCTCTGCACTGGAACAGGGGAGCTGTGTGAAATGCCTCCATCTCGTGGGGCTGCTCTTGCTGCAGCCACTCAATGGAAGCGGTTGGGGTTGGGGTTTTTTTAAGTGTTTTTATTGTAACCAAAAAGACTTTGAGCATGTGAGTTATGGTCCTTTTTCTGAGCTGAAAATAATTTAGTTGGGAAGAAAATTTTTCTCCCTGGACTCCCCCCTTAGCAGATAGCCCTGTTAATGCCAGGGTTTTGGCACTGAGGCCAGAATAGACCTGAAGCAGCAAGGCCCCAGTTACACCAGTCACTGGGCAAACGCAGCTAGCCCCAGACAGCTGCTGGCTGAGCTGGGGGAGCTGGAGAGGAAAAGTTCCAGTCTGGTGCAGCACAGCAAGGGGGAGACAGGCCAGGGCTCTGTACTTGAAGTTTTAGCCACGCAAGAGCGATGTCTCAAGTTGGCAGGTTGTTTGGAAAGTGACATTAATCTGTGGTCACATTGCACTCTGATTTCATCACTGCAGTGTTTGTAAGAAGCCTGTTCTGCTCAAAGAGCTGATGTAAAGCTTGGCCTCTGCACTATGGATTCAAAGGCAATATCAAATAATCTTAAAAGAAGCACTGTCACTTAAATTGCTTTGGCTGTCATGTTGAAGGCAAACCATTGTGAGCTTTATTCAACACTAAACAGTATATATTCTGTTTAAAAAAGAGACAAAGTCTCTGAATAGGGTAAATCTGGGGGTGTCTGATCTAGTCCTTTGAGTTTAGTGGTTATCATCCCTTAACATTGTAAAGCTGATGCAACAAGATGATGTGGGTTCCTGAGCCTTGAGTTAATCTGTGCATACAATTATCTCTCTTAGCACTGGGCTTCAATGTAAAAGACATCACTTTCATTTTAATCTAGTCAAAATCCAACATTAAAAGGAAACTCAGTGTATTTAAAAAAAAAAAAAAAAGTTTGGGAAAGGTGATGTGAAGGGATATAGGTAGTTCAGCAAGGTTAAATGTCTGCTGGAATTAAATGCCTGTCTCCAGGGATGTAAATCAATGCACTTAGCCCTGTAGTTGCAGAAATTGGCACGGCTCACAGTGTTCGTGCCAGGGGGTGCCTGGGGGTTCACCAAATGCTGACATTTGGTCATGCTATAGAGAGTGATTTAAAAGCCACTTACAGAGAAATTCAGGCCTCCTTGAACTTGGTGTTCTTTCCAGACAAATATTATCTCATTAAGGAAGTAAATGATGATAACATCTTAAAACTTCAAACAGTGTTTGTCTTTGAATGAGTGTTAATCCTGAATATTTTTCTGAAAACTTGGAAAACCTCCAGAAATACTTAATTAATTGGCTTCCTCAGAATCCATTGAATTCCTTTGCCCCTGAGCAAGTTTTATCTTTGGAGCACTGGAATAATGCACTGAATTAATATTTGCCTTCTGCAGTGACTGTGGGAGTGTGTGTGACCTGCTGTTCTGTCCAGGTAATCTTGCCTTTTCAAATTGGACCTTCCCTCAGGGCTTGTTCAGAACACAAGGGGAGTGTAGGCACCTCATGGTGCAAGCCAGCAATAGATCTTCCACAAAACCGTTGAGCTCCTTGGCTAGTGTGAGTTGGCAAAGCTTTGACTTCAACTTGACTGGGCTGGGGAGGTGCTGGTGCTCAATAAAGCTCTTGAAGTAGACTGGGGACCCCAGTGAATGAAGATGGAAAATTGAGGCATAAGGGGCCTGTAGGTATTGCATGAACCCTCTGCACAGGGAAGGATTTTCCTCTTAAGACATGGAAGATAAAAGGAGTGAGCATGGGGGAGACCTGCATTTAGTTTAGGGAGATATTATAAATGCTGTGCTATCTTATGCTGTGCTTGGTATAATTATTAATCGCATGATTAAGTAGTGTTTGATGTTCTTCATAGCCGAGTTATCAACATGTTCAACATTAATTTTGCTTGTAATGCTTTATGCAACTTTCATGCCCCATAAAATGCATGTTAAGTACTAGGGATGTTTAATGATGTTTTCACTAGGGCATGGTTGTGAAACTCTCTCGGGTTAAAAAAGATGAAAAATAGCAGTGATATTTTGGCAGGATAGGCAAGAAAACAGAGGTATTTGCAAAAGGATCTTGAAACAATAAAGGTTAATGGTAAAGGAGCTTTTATTGAGTTTCAGTAATCAGAGATGAACCAACATCACAGTCAAATGTAGCAATCTGGTTTCCTTGTATTAATAGTAAAAAGTGAAGAGCTCTTTAGCAGTGAGTAATGAAAATCCTAATTCAATAAGAGCAGGTCTTAATTACCTTTTCAGTTGTGCCCTGCATTGCCTTTGATATCAGGAGTGATTGGTCATTTGGGGATATATATGTTCAATATATTAATGTATATACTTCCCATTGGCAGACATTAAGTGGATAATAAATGGATACAGGGTCTTTTAAACTGCACATTGATAAAATGAGGTAGGGAAGGTTCTCTGCTTCAGAATTGCCGAGAAATGTGTAAAGCTTCAAGCAATTTTGATTTAGATTATTAGTGCAATTTTATGGGCTAGCAAAAGGCAAAAAGTCTATTTCTCAGCCTGCTACTCTGTATAGTAAATCAATAAATAACTAGTCATTTAAACTCTATCCCTAATGGATTGCTGTCCTGTTATTAAATGTGCAAGTTGAAAATCCAGCAAGAGTAGAGGAAAAAGGATCATGTGTGAGCATTAGTTGCTTCAGAACTGCTGGGAAATACAAAAAATAATTCAAGATTATTGTTTGATGTAAATATTTGTAAATAAATTAAAGCATCAGTTAGTAGCATTGGTGAGAAATGTTTGAACTCAAGATAATGCTTTCTAATAATAACAAAAAAGTTTAAAACTGTGGGCTGGTCTGTCTTGAAGTCACAAGAAGGGCAAGTGTTGGCATGTGTGAGAATGGGCAATGGCTATTGCGGTGGCCAAGGAGAAGTAAAGAAAATTAATTGCCAATCTGAATGATGAAGCACATTTGTGCTGCAGTTTTGGTCAGGAACAGAATTTGCTTTAGTTTTTGGCTATAATTTGATTTTCAGCATTGCTCTCAAGCAACTTCTTTGTTCTAACCTCCTTTCAGTTATTGACTTGTTTCCTCACAGCAGGTCCTGTTTGCTCTTTAAATGCACTTTATTTGTAATATGTAGTTCCATAAATATCCCTGACATATTGACCACTATTTACAGTGTGCTAAATTTAGCTGCATAAGCATTAATCAGTTGCTATCTATACCTGATATTTTGCTGCTCTGTCTCTCAAAGAAGCAGAGCTGTGCATAAAAATGTCAAGCTGTACTGCTGAATTAAGCTGATGTTTTAGATGAGTAACCTTCCAGTTTGGATGACTTCACTGTGGTAGAGCACAAGCTACCACCACAAGTGGAGTCTCCTACTCCACACAGTTTAAATGGTTTCCGTGGCAGAGAATTTGTTCTCTTTTCCAAACTCTTTTGTAATGAAAAATGCTATGGAAAGTTGTCTGATTCCTGTGTCTTCCTTGCAAATGTGCTATTTCTTTCTGCAAGGGAAGACTGTCTTTGATGTGCTTTTGGCCTCACTAGGGAAGCTGCTTAATCTCTTACAGTGATCAAATTTAGCACTGATATTTTCAGGCTTTCTTGCCATTGTCTTCAGCAGAGTTGCTTCTCTTTATCCCAATGTCTCGGTCCCTTTTGGAGGCTCGGTCTCCATTCCCTTCCCAGCAGAGGTGAGTGGTTTTCCCGTGTCCCTGCAGACAAAGGGGCTGTTGTCTACACAGGACAATGTAGAGCCAATCAAGGAGAGCTGAGCTAGCTTTAAAAAAACAAACTGTATAGGTACAGGTCATTTCTCCAGAGTGTAATGGTTTCTGGTACCCACTATAGCTTCATCAGAAACTAATGTTTCTGCCTATTACTGTAGAGATCATTCTCAGTGCCAATGCCAGCTGAACCCATCTTCCCCAGTGCCATACTCCAGTACTCAGGTACTGGGGACTTGCAGGTTGATACTTAGTCAATAGATTTAATTGACTTAATGCTTAGAAACAGATTTCACTATAAAGAGTATGTGATTTCACAGTCTGAACACATGGTAGGTCAGCTTTGCATGGTAATTTTAACAAATTTCCAGATTGCTTCCAAGTGAGAGAACTTCTACAGAATAACTTAATGTATCTGACAATGCTGCGCCGCGTTCGTTCCTGCAGCTGAGACTTGGTCTTGCCACAGTGCCGACACTTATTATTCATCTCTTCTTGTACATAAGGCTGAAACTTCTGTCTAACGCAGATCCCTTCAACCTTCAAGAGCTTGTCAGCAGTGTCCAAAAGTAGGACAGAGCTGTGTGCTGTCCTACTAATGTGTTGCAGCATTTGGTTTCAGTTTTCTGCCGGTCTGAATCATAGTTCAGTGTATAAAAATCTTCACAGTCATAGTAGCAATGTATCATAATTTAACTGCATACAAATAGAGTACAGGGCTACAAGAAACTGAAGGAAAGGTCAGTGCTGGGTTATATCTCACATTTTGGTTTAAAGTTCCTGTGTCTGAGAGAGGAAATACCTGTTGGTAGGGTTGTATGTGGCTCTGACTTTGCTGGCTTGTCATTTATGGACTGAGATGTCTAATAATTTTGGATAGTTCTAGCTCAATAAATTAAGTTTATTACTCTTGACTCTGATTTGGACACTCTTATTTGGCAAATGGCAAAGATTTTCTGAGTTTCCTATTGTGGCCCATATATCTTTAAGACTTGGAGCACTAAAGCTGCTCCTAAATTATTTTTCCATGTGCTGGGACTTGTGAATGGGAGTTACTTTAACATTGCATATAGCCTGTCAGCCTGTGAAAATACAACGTCATTTGTCGGTGTGAGAGACAAATGCTGATGCCATTGTTTAGCTGGTGCATTGCTGTCTGTCTGCAATGCTGAGATGGAGTGGGAGAAGGCAGTGAAATGAGGAGTATCTGAGGGTGGGTGAGATAAGATACTGGTTAATTAAAAGCTGAATCCATGCCAAGATACTACACTGACCTGAGCAGTTTCAATTTAAAATCCAACTGACGTCAGTCTGCTTTCAAGGTTAGAATGTGGTCAGAGAGAGCCAATGAATCCACAGAATAAGGCAGTGTGCTCATGGAGAGCTCAGCCAGGATTAAAACCAAATTGGACTGTCAGGCAGTTTTGGGGAACAGGGACAATATTTAGAACCCCAAAACAAGGAAAGGCTTTACCACCAGTCAGAATGGACTCAGGAAGGGTGTTTCTGATTTCACAGGCAAGGAGAAGTGTTATTCAGAAGGTGACATATTTCTGGTCATGTGTATGCTGTCTGCTCTAGAGTGCCATGAGTTTCTGCATCCAGGCTCTTTCGTTCCCTTAGGTGGTGCTGCCAAGTAGAATATCTGCATTGCCTGTAGATCTGTCTGTCCTGGCTGCACTCGCTGCTTGGAGGTACTTCTTACAGGACACTGGTGCCCATGTAGGAGGGCAAGAGGATCCCACTGTCTGATAAGAGACAGGGAGGCAGTTACTAGATGGGGGAGACAATTCCCAGCAATTCATATGCTACAGGTTGCCTCTGTGTTGAGAGACAAGAAGCAAGGGGCTTTTTAATGTGGCTTGGTTCAAAGAGGTTTGTAGCAAAATTGCTGCCAATTAATTTGGTCTTTTAAATAGAACTGTTGGGAAATGCTTCCATTTGTCAGCTGAGTGTTCCCATGCTTTTGATTAATGCAAAAACCAAAACAAATAGTATGGGAAAATAAGCCTGCTGTGTTCATTTGTGTAATTCTTCATCTATCATTCTACACTGTGAAATCAAGTACTATAAATTGTCCAAGTCCATTTAATCCATTCATTATTTTTAACCTTGATGTGAAGTTTCTTGATGCTGCTTTCCCCCCTTTTTCTGTTAGTTTTTCTTAATTGCTTGTCTTGGCAGCAGGACATTTCAGCCATCCCAGTAATACCCTCTGGAAATGTTTCAACAAAGGTTTCTGCAGAATCAGCCTTTCTGAAAATAAAGCAGATACTGAGGCTAACATGAGAGGTGTGTGCCTTGAGGTCACCTTGGAATTTTAAATTTTTTCCTACATATAGGAAGGACAAGGTTGCGTTTGAAATCCTGCCTCTCTCTAGGTACCTTGAAAAGAAAATCACATTAGATGGTGTTGAAGGGTCACTTGGTTATAATACTGTATAATCTTGTCAACTAATCAAAGATTTCACCCTAAACCCTGAATTATATGACAACAAGAAATGTTAGTGTCCTATTTGTTGCATATCACTCTTTCTTGTAAAATGGCCTGTTTGAAAGGTGAAGCTGTTTTAAGAGGGAATGGAAGGTGAATCACATAACCTTTGAGCTGCACAAACATCTTCAGCTCTGACATGTAACGTGATAAATTTCAGAAAGATTAATTATCTGAAATGAAGCTGCTGTTCTCAGTGGTTTCCAATACCTGCTAGGGAAGGACTCTCATCAATCATGCTCTTTTGAGACGTTAATGAAGCAGCTTAAGGTGTTGGATTTAAGCAGGGGACATTCCATCTCAGACCTGGAGCAGCCCGAGGTGTATGTAGGGGCCCTTCTGCAGAAGGCATTTCATAGAAGACAAACCTTCTTATAAAGATTTATAGGACATATACTCAGCCTATTTGTTACAGATGTAAGATAATAGCAATAACTCTCATTTCTTCATTTCTGTGAAGCACTGAGAAATAGCTCCACCATATCTCCACTTCTAAATCTCTGGCTTTGCCAAAGCAGAAGTTCTTGATATGTAGGATTTATTAGGCACCAATTTTCCTTCTATTGAGATTTGCACAAGGTATTGTAAAGTGCTGCTTGTAGAATGGATATTTATTTTAAACTTAAAATATTCATGTTACTGTAATTCCAGGTATGTTCATTAAGTTTGGACTGCTGCTTTTAATTCAAAGCCATGTGTGTTGGCTGCAAAATGGTCATGAAATGGAAGAGTTTTTGCCTTGTCAGTGTGTCATTCCATTGCTGTGTGAGCAGGGCTCCTTGCTGCTTCTGGAGATGCTGGGCTTGGCCATTGCATGTGCCAACATCCCAGGCTGGGTAATTTGACCCAGGTACTGGCTCCCACTGTGCCAAAGCACCCACAGTGATACTGAATGTGTCACCAAGAAGGGTGGGTGGAGCATCATGTCAGACAAAGCACTGTGTTTTAAATTCTGCCTAGGGAAGCTGTGGGATTCACTGCCACGTGAAATTAAATGTGCTTGCTTTCTTCAGTGTGATTGATCATGCTCTGTATGATAATCAAACACTTTGGGAAGTAATCTTTGTAGTGAACTGATCCCTCGTTATCCCCATGCACAGCTCTGCACAGGTTTCTAATTTACTGGATTTAATATTTCTCTCTGAATGACTTGATCTTTATAGTAGTATTTTTGGCTGCAGTCTCTAAGGATTAAGACTTGATCTACAGTGACAAACCTTGTATTTCTAAACCATCTGTTTGGAGCCCTTTCCTTCCTGCTGTGATGGATGTGTTATTTCTGTAGAATTGGAAACATCAGCCAAGAGAGGTGTAAGGCTGCCTGGGAAGCCTCTATTTTCAGGTGTCCCTGGTGTAAGTGCTTTTTGCTGGTGCAACCCCTTCATCCCAGGTGGTTATAATAGTTCCTTTGAAAATACAATCAGTGATTGTATGTATTGATATGTAATATTTAAAAATATTTACTAATGCCCACAGATAAGACCACTCACTAGTATAATACAAATAAATTAATCCTGGCAGCTCCCTTGGGTAATCGATTAGAAAACAATACTTGTTCTGTTGCTCAGTTCTTTTACTGTCAGATTCCAATCAGAAAGTCACTGCAGCCTTTTCTACTGATTTAAGTCATTTTTAGGTCAGCTCCACCGTGAGACATAAATTCTGTTCTTTCCAGGCAAGGAAATGCTGCTGATAGTTTGTTCAAAAGCTGATGTAACAGAAAATTACTCCCTTAATTGACAGTGTAGGTAGCTTGCTTAACGATGGCTCAAAAGGTCATGCCACTGCTACTGTGCAATTCAGCACTTCTCTGAAGAGCTGATCTTACTGAAAAGCACCCTCTTGTCCTGTGCTTGCAGGTGAACACAACACCAGGCAAACACCCAGCTCAGCATTTCTTTCTTGCAAAGTAAAGGTGGGTTTTTGTAGTTTTTTTTTTTTCTCAGAGGCTACAGTTAATGACTCTAAATCAAACTCAGAAACAGAAAAGAGCACCCTTCCTTCTCTTACCGGATGTGTAGGTTTGGGAATAGACTCATTTCCCACAGGCCAAAGAACCAAGAATCTGGGATTGTATATGAAAGAGGAGAAGAGGGGTCTTGTGAGCATAGATTTTATTGGCATAAAAAGGTTTCTTCCTCAGGCTGCCCATGGCATAGTTACATACACCTGCGTTTTAACAAGGTCCTGTTTTGCCTTGGACAGCTGCTTCCCTTGTGATTTTGGAAAGATTGCATCAAGGTACTGCCTCACTTGCCCCATCTGGAAGGCTAAACCACTAAACAAACATGCTGGCTGGAGGATTAGTTGATGTTTTTGAAGTGTTTTGTAAAATCCACTAGTCAGGTGACAAAAAAAAAAAAGGTAGTGAGCAGTAGTCAGTGATTTCTTCAGTATGTGCTATCATGGAATTTTCACCATGGGACTGGAACAAAACATGCCCTGGATAATAGCACCCTTCCTGAGAGGTGAATCGGGAGCTGTCTGAGCTCCTCGGAGCAGGACACACACTTGTGCAGTGGCTGCTCCTGGATTAGTCATCAGGCACTTCAGAAAGAGGGTTCCTGCTTTTACACAGTAAATGGCTTGCAAAGTAAATGGAAAGTGGCACAGATTATCCTTATTCACTTTCAAAACTGATTTTCAGAGATTAAAAGATGTGACATGAGTGTGAAGTTGGATTCTAAATGTGTGCTTTGAATTTTCGAGTTGCTGGGTTTGGATTTCTCTTTTGTCAAACTGACAGGAAAAGATGAGGGGATTGCTTTATGCTGGAGAAGGAAATACAATGTCATTTGCAGCAAAGCAGTCTTTTTAACAATGCAAAGTAAAATATCAGAGAAAAGAGATTTGTGCCATTTAATTGCATTTTTTTTGAATGGAGATATTTTCCTGAAGACCAGTCTATAGCAGCAAGTGCAGTTAACAGCTCTGTGTGTTGGTGTACAGACGGGCAAACTTGTGTCTGGTCAGGCCTCTTCTGCCCAGTTGTCAGGTCTTACAAATACAGCCCAGCTCCGTTCTGAAGGTTGTACCTCAGTTAAAATGACAAAGAATAGATTCTGCTTCTTAGACCTGGGTTGTGTCAGTGCATCTGGGACTTTGAGGTCAAATTCAGCCAGTGTGGAGCTTAGTGAACTGGGAGATCTTTCCCTGTACCCATCAGAGCACTTTGGGAATTATGTGCTCCAGTGATTGTTCTCTGGCTTTGGGACTGCTGTGCTGTGATGGGCTGAGATCTCACAGGGCTTAGTGTGAGGCAGTGCAGCCTCCTGGCAAATGGGATGAGCAACAGCGTGCAAGGAAGATGGCAGTTTGCTTCTGCAGAGGGAAAGGGCTGTCCTCGGGATGTTGCAGCTTGTGGTGTTCTCTGCCAAGCTGGTGTTGGATCGGGTGCCTGCACAGGGATGTTACCTTACTTGTACCCAAGGCTTTTAAACTGAACATTAAGGTGCAGGATTTAAAGCTGCATGGAGAAAGCTAAATAAAGCTTTGGTCTAATCTTAACATCTTAGAGACAAGACTCTGCCTGTGACTGTGGGAGTTTGGGAGCAAAGGTCAGAGTCCTGATTTCCCTCCTGCCTTTCCCTCTGTGTGTGGACAGACAAACAATCATTCAGACCTAGGCAGTTTGAAGCAGTGAGAGGTCAGGTTTTTAACTGTTGGAGTCACGAAAGGCTCTGGAAAATGAGCTGTATGATTCAGGAGGAGTTTCTGTTGCCTGAACGCCCTTAACCGCAGCCAGAGTGTTTCAGGTCAGTGGCATCTCTGCAGCCTGGAAAATGGTGCCCTTTATAAGTCCTGAAATTAAATGCTCAAAACCCAAAGCTTTTTATCTCCTCTCTGCCCCAGCTAGGGCTCCTAATGCTAGTATGGTGTGAGGGTAAGTAAATTTTCAGTGCAAAATCCCATTTTATGTAACTGCTGTAGCCGTCCTGAGAAATCCTGCGGTCCTGGATTGGGCCTGTTGGGTGGTAGTTTCTAGAATTGGAAGCTGCTTATAACCTGTCTGCTGTGGTCAGATATTCAAAGATATCTAAATGTTAGAGTACCATGTTCATATAAATACATTTTATATTTCATATAAATAAATTTTGGCTCTGTGAGTCTTTATAGTTGGGTTGTAGCTAAAATAGGTAGTTTCTTGTCATTATTTGAAAAACAGTCCCCCTGAATTATGAATTTATCTTCATTTTGCATGTTCTTTCAAGATACTTCCTTGGGAGGGGTTTTGAAAATATTTACCTTTTTTTTTTCAGATGTTTGTGCTCCCACCTGCTAAAGTGTTTAGTATAAATTCACCCTCTGTCCTTGCAGATTGCATTATGCAGTCTGGGGTTGATGGACAGACAGATTTGATAAAAGACATGCCACTTCTAATGATGTTTAATGAAAATAAAAGCTTTTGGGTTTGGTGTCCTGCCCATTAACTTAAGTGTGATTATATTTATTGTCCATCAGGCAGCTCAACACAAGCTCAGTCAGAAAATGAAATTTTAGTATTACCATAAAAGTAGAAACCAGAATGAGTGCTTTGTTTGGGGAGCAAATAGGCTTTGGGAAGGTCACATTATATCTGTGGAAACATTGCCACAGATTTCAGCAGGGATCGAACTGGGTTGTAAATATTTCCTGGGAAGAAACAGGAGTAATACTACAAATGTTTCTGATTATGGTTGAAGTTTTAATATTTGATGTGTAACAAGATCCTTATGTATTCCTTGGTGTTCTTTGCCTGTTTCTGGCTCTTTCTGGAGATACTGGACATGGCTTGTTCCACTTCTCATGTAGCTTTCCTGGCTGTGATGAAGACCATGGGCTTGGCAGGAGACAGTCACAGTCACAGATGAGGGTTCTCTTTAAGACAAGGGGAGAAAAAAAAAAAAAAAAGAGGACAATAATGTTTAATAAAAGGACCGTTTTTTCCCTAGTTAAAAATCAGTAGCTGTATTAATTTCAGAAATACCACAAGACAAAGGAAATTTTGTCCATCTGAATATAGGGAACCATAAATATAAGAAAAATAAATAAAGAAAAGCTAACCTTTTTTTTTTAAGTGTAATAATTCCTTCCATTGCTTGTAAGAGTTAGAACTTTTTTTTTTTTTTTTTTTTTTTTTTTTTTTTTTTTTCAGAGAAAACAATTCCAGGCTAACTTAAAATAAATTCTGTTGAATGTTTTTTATAAATGTCATGTGCAAAACACACCAGGTCCCTCTGGCCAGATTTCAAAGGGCTATCTGGAGGGAGCAGTAGCTGGCTGTAAAGGAGAAATTAACAACTTTAATTTCTGTGGTAGAAAAATACATGTGGTAGAAGGAGCTAGGGTTGACTTAAAAACATAGCCCTATAAAACCTTCGGAAATGAAGATTTTATTGTTGTGTTAAATATTTTTTTCTAAATTAATACCGTCCATCCATAGAGCTGGCAGTAAATACCCAACAGGCTGGACTTCCATGTGCGGTTTCATGAGGTTTCTAGGCACATTTGTGTTTGTAGCAGTTTTACAGATGTACATTGTGGTTAACATGTGCAGCAGCCTTTACCTTCCCATACCAAAGCATTCGATGAGTGAGCCCAACATTCTTTGTGTGGTCTGCACATATTTTTGCATAAATATGAATAGATAATCCAGATGAGTACCTGGAGCACGTCTGGGGACACAGAACGCTCTGCAGTACAGACTGGTGTGTACCCCTAACAAAAGCCTGATTCCACAAGCAGAGGCAGCAGCGAGAGTGGCTCAGTGTCCTGGGCAAGCAGGTCCCTCTGAGTGTGGGGAAGCAGAGGAGGCAGTTTCTGACTACACCTGGGAGATGGGGACCAGCAGAGCAGCCTGTGCAGCTGGGGATGACTTACTGTGTTTTGTGGGGGCCGAGTGCTGTTCCAATGCCTTGAGTCAGTGTGTGGACTTAAAACCTGCCTGTGCGCCAGGGCAGCACAGCCTGGTGCTGTGGGCTCAGAGACCCACCAGGGGTGGAATCCTGCACAGAGAGGGGGAAGCTTGCTGGAGCACAGCTATTTCTTCCTCTTCTGTAGCTTATTTCTGACAGGGAGATGGGTCAAGTTAAGGTCTTCAATTAGGCCTGCTCTAAAATTGGGTGGATTTGCAATGCCAGCCCTGGCTGGAGGGTACAGGCTGTGCCCGTTGTGACAGCCGCAGCTCCCTGGGAAATGAGCAGCATTAGCACTGCCAGCTGGCGTGTCTCCTGCCAGGATTCACAGCCACAGGACCCACCTCGCCACCCACGTTTCACAGCAGCTCTCACTTGACAGAGGAATAGTGGTCCAAATCCCCATCTTTTGCAAAATCTCCCACTGTCTGTCTTCTGCTGCAGCTCCAGAGACACAGTTCACACAGATACAGTTTGCTAAACACATCAACATCCATCGACTGAGTGACACTGCAACTTTGAGAGTATCCTCTCCCCTGCATCGTATCATGACTTTCCTAACAAGATGTGATGCATTTTCTCAGCAGGCCAAATATAGCCAACTTGTTTTATTCTGAGTAACACTCGCTAACAGGTTTATTTCTGATGTAGAGGCAACTGTGGGCCCATTATTTTTTTTTTACTAATATTGAAGCTTCTATATTACTCCTACACACAGAGTACTCTGCAGATGCTGAGATGTGCTCTTTTTTCCCCTTTCCATTGGGCATAATTTGGCATATATTTCACAAACGTCTATGCTGCTTGGCACGTTCTAAATAAGTAATGAGAAGGCACTATTCTTCTGATTGCAGCATTCCTAATGACATCAGTGATTAAGTAAATGACTGACCTCATGTTAAGATAGCTTTTAAGGCAAGGAAATGGGGACATGAATAAGGAATAGGTGTGAAATGAGTAAGGTAATAATTCTAGGGAAACAAAAAAACATGATGTTGGTATGAATTAGAGCTCCTGCTCATTTCTGACAGAGGCCTTTGTTTCCACTCAGTCAGGTATTATCAGGGAGAGAAGAAAGTCTGGTGGTTTGTAATGTCTAGACAGCTGCCAAGATGTATTGATAAGTGAACAATTAGATCCCCTTCCCTTTTATTGTGGGCTGTGTCCATCTCCTTACATGCTGCAGACCCACAGTTAGGCGGGAGGCGGCTCTTGGCATGCTGGGTGATAACACGGGCTAGGCCTTGGTTAGGACAGTCCAGCCACAGCCTGGAAGGTTGAGCTAACCTAGGTTCCCAGGCACACAGATGAGCTGCTGAACACCCCAAAACCTGGAATCCAGTGTTCTTCCCAGTGCCTCTGAGACGGTGTGAGCTCTTCTTAACTCTCCTGTCTTTTGGACAAAAAGAGAGCCGTTCCACCGGGCTATCTAAGGTTCCCTGTCCTCATTTGTAGACCTTTTCCTGCCTGCACTCTGCAGTGGGTCATTAATATTTCAGGTTGATTTTCCATTCAGCTACGTGCTGGCAGCACACAGCTGATTCGAGCATGAAAAATTCCCAGCTGATTCCAGCTGTCTGGAGATCTCGTGATCACCCTGTGAATCAGGCCCGGGGTCCCACTGCTCTTTCCCTCTATTTCTCTCCCATTTTTTTTTTTGGGTGCTGAGCTGTTGCAGTGTTCTTAGACCCACAGGACTAAGGGTTGGTTTTTTTCCTCTATAAGGGTTCATCACAGGGATTGTCAAATGAATATAAATCCCAGTAGGGTGATGTGTCAGTAAAGTCATGTTAGGAGAAGTGGTGGCAGCACCAGAAGTTTTTAATACATTAGTTACTGCAAGTCATTCTTGCTATTGTAGCCTAGAAAAGACCAACATGGGGCCCTTTGTGTAGGCTGCTATAAACACATACAAAAAAATATGAGTGGGGATCCAGAAGATCCAACCAAGTAACTGGTCCCAGTGGGCTCAGCCCAGAAATGTGGTTGGGCATCCCCTCTGCAGCCAGTGCAGGCAAGTGAGGACATCTGAGTTTTAAGAGGTGAGGCACATCATGGGGAGGAAAAGAGGAGCTGTGTACTTATTTTGAACATTCAGTGCTGAAGCACAAGGAACTTAAGGCTGGAATTTAATTTCCAGATGAGTGAGCTTAACATGCTGGGTGTGGAAGACACTAAACTCTCCTGAAAAGCCAACTCTTGATTGCCACTGCTGAGTGCCAAGAAATCTGATCACAGGCATGGGAGTTGGTCCCATAGCTCCATCTGAGAATCAAAGAGGGAATGATGCCTTGAAATCTGTGTGGAAGTTACATGAGCAATGTCACAGGGGCAGTAGGAATACTCTTGGTGTTTTCAGGTGTGTGTCTGAAGAGAAGGTGGTGTAATGAAAGGATGGAGAGGGGTGTAATTGCAGTAAAGCAGACAGGCATTTAGTCAGTGTCTCTGAAGGGTCTGAATTGCATTCATCTGATTCAGTACCTTGACTGGGAGACTACACTATGGGGTTGTTTTTGTTGTTTTCTCCTCTGTTCAAGTGATCTCATGGGTTTTCTACTGGTATGAAGCTGTCTCATCACAGAACAGGGCTGATTAATTTATAGAAGGTGTTTAGCAATTCACTGCAGCACTTCAATGAGAAGTTCCCACTGGTGGAATTCAGGGGCATGTGATAGCTGCAAAAAGTAACATGGAAAATACATTGTTCCAGTGCACTTAAGGATATTAAAAAAAAAAAAAAAAAGATTCAGAATATGGCAGGGAGCAGCTCATTTCTCCAGTGTGAGAGACCTCTGCATCTGCAGCACAGAGTGAGCACATCTGAGCTCTGTCCTCTCCAGTACTGAGGCTTACCAGAAAAGTTCTCCAGTCTTCCACAACGGTTTTTGGTAGCTGAAGTGGGATGCCTCTATTTCTGAGGTCCTGCTGAAATAGTGTTATTCTTTTCTTTCATCCTGTTGCTTGGTGCTCTGCACTCGGTTCTATTCTATCTGGCATGTGACTACATTCCCTTCTAGTCCTGGGTGCAGTGGCTCAGGCCAATCCTGTGGAAACTATTTTCCCTCGCAGACACATTTATCAATATTTCAGCCTCTCTATTTTTCCCCTAGACCTTCTAAAGTCCAGGTCATGCATTATGTGGAATTATTTATGGATCTAATGTCAGTAACAGCCTGTTAATATCTGTGCCACTTTTCTGAAGATGGTTTTAAAGAGATGCAGGGACCAGGGCAGTTGCTGGCACCCCCTATTCCTTTCCCAGGGCCCCCTGTCTCCTCAGCACCACAGGAAGATTAGAATCTTCTGGCAATGCTGTACTGGTAAAGTTATCAATAAACTGGTGATTAAAGACTTCTTGGGCCCTGGTGGATAACACGGAGTAGCTGATGACCAAGGTTCATATCTGCTGACCTAACAGCCAATGGCAAAAGCCATGATTATAACATCCATTTGTTTAGTACTGCTGGAGAGTTGGCTGGTAGACAGACAATAAGATCTGAATTCTTAGGATATGCCAGCTTGGAAATCTTGAATATTTCCATGAGTTTTCACTGATTTGCACATCAGTGGATTCAACCTGCAGCCTTTTCTTTGCATACTTGTTAAGATGGTAATGATTTCTGTGGTATTATGAGGCTATGAAAGATCTACTGGCATAAGAAAGCAAATGGGGAAGAAAATTATTAATTTCAAGTTACAAGTGAGATTTATTATTCATTCTGATAAGAACTGTTAGGATGTTTTTGTTTCCTGATCAGTATAAATTGAATCAACTGTGGCTGCCTTTTGCCATGTAGAGCTTAAAGCATGTGCTCTGCGTGGTGTCATGTTTGAAAGGTTGGGTTGAACCTATTTATTAGTTGTCTGGTGCCTCTTTGTCTGAAAATCTGAACGTGCTCCCATCTCCTGGCCCGTGGCGTCCTTGTTAACGTCTCCTGAATCTACAGCCCAAGGTCAGAGGATGTAGTAAATTCAGAATTG